>SNQJ01S0010362.1:15402-98282 GCA_010110895.2 Picea sitchensis | reverse complement strand
ATACAATATATATACAATGTTTTTAGGTATTCCGTAGATACCAAAACCCTAATCCCTTAATACGGGATTAATTTACAAAACCGCTAAAAATAGCAAAAACCGCCCAAAAAAAAATTTTGGGGCGTTGCCCCGGGCTACCGCTCGTTGTCGAACGTTGTGTGTAACCAGGGGGGGCATCCCTGCCCCCCCCTGGGACCCCCGTAGGAAAGCGCTCGGTGCACACAACACAAAGAGAACTACTAAAGGGATCGTCAGACGTAGTTGTCATATCTAACGCGCCCACCCACACACATGCAAAGAATATAACACATACCCAACAAGTACGAATGAGATGGATCCATGTGGACGCCATGTGGCCCTCAACTAATAACGCTCGAAGAACTTCGGGAGGCCATAAATTGCAATCCAAAGCCCGGATTTGAGCCTGATAGGAATCGTTGGAAAGCTACAATTGAGTAGACAAGGATGGAGACCTCGGAAAGAGGATTCGAGATGTTTAAGGAAAGTGAAATTTTGATGCCCCATCCATAGAAAGGGTACTTAGGGTTTGGGTGTGTTACATGAATGGATTGATGCATTGAATTTAATGGGTAAAGGAGATATTGCTCACCTAACCTATCCAGAAATTTGCAACTTATGCAAGAATATCTCTCGAGAAAATTCCAAATAGGGTAAGGGGCCTAGGGATTCTATCTCTATGGTCAACAAATCAGACATTGGTGGGGTAAGTAGAGTAGTTATTGGCAATTTATTGGACAATTTTAAAACAAACATTCTTAGTACTCTTTGTTCTCAATTAGACACATTGAAAATTAAGAAAAAGAAAGAGGTTGAGGATGCAACATTAAGTATTTATTCTCCAAAATGTAGAAAAAGGCATCATTTAAAAGAATTTCCTTTAGATAACATCGATCATTGTGGCATATGTGCAAATAATCATCCTACAAAAAAATTCCAATCTCTATCAGAACTCAAATTATCCTACCAAGGGAATCAAGGAGCTATAGAGAAGTTATGTTTTGTTTCACAAAAAAGGGCTTGGCAACCAAGGAATTCAAGTATATCTCAAGAACCCTCTCGACAATTTAATCCTTATTTTTCTCAACAATACCATTCCTATTCCTTCGCAAGCATGGGAACCTTAGCAAGTCCAAAACAAAACTTGGCAAAAAGGTTGGTGATGATCTATCTATGGGACTATTCTTTCCCAACCTTATCCTAGGCAATAGTAATACATCCAATATCCTATACAAAACCAATATCCCCCATAAGTCCAATAACCATATTCTAGTCAGCCATCGTAGCCGCAAATTTCACAACGACAACGGCTTCAATTACCATCAAATCAACCTCCCAGACCAACTCAACTACCTATACAAATCGTTGCTAACCCCAAAAATAAAGTAGCACAACCCGCTTACAATATTGAGCTACAAAATTTCCCCACTTACATCATTACTTCTCTTGGTATAAATGATATTCATCTTAGATCAGGAAAAGTACTTCATCAAGATGCACCTATTGTTGTTGAAGAACCTATGGAGGAGGAAACTCCTAATCAAATAAACAACAATGATAGTACATATCCAATAAATCAATCTCAATAATCTAGTTCTCCACCTTTCCCGGAAAGGTTGACATTAGAAAAGAAAATCACTAAAACAGGATATGATTTATTAGATGAGTTAAAGAATGTTTGTATCAAAATTACCTTATTGCAAGCAATCAAAGGCATTTTGATTTATGATAAGACAGTAAGGGAATTGTGTATAAAGAAATAAAGAAGGAAAAAGAAAGATCAACAAACAGTGCAAGTGATTGGTAAACTGCCAGACCTTATGTCGGGAAAAGTTTATATGCAAAAATATATTGATCCAGGTAGCCCCATTGTAAAAATACACATCAGTGATGTTGCAATTGCAAACACATTAATATCTTTAGGATCATCCATTAATGTAATGACAAAAGGTACCATGGATTAATTACAATTGTCTAATCTACGTAATACACCCACAATTTTACAATTAGTCAATAGATCAACAATAAAACCATAATGTGTATTAGATGATATAATAGTCTCCTTGGATTCTTAGGAGTACCATGTGGATTTCATGGTTTTACAGTCAAAACCTAACTTGGGTGGGCACCCATTAATCCTAGGGAGGTCTTGGTAGGCTACAATTGATGCTTTCATCAATTGTAGCTTAGGGGATATGACAATTGCACACAGGGATTCGATAAAGAAATTTAATCTATATCCACCAATTAAATCTTTAATTGAATCTGAATTTACACAATGATTTCAAGATACAAATGATAATTAGGAAGTAGTGCACCTGTTTTAACTATTGATCAAATTATGAATTTTAAAAATGACATCAAGGAAAATCAAATCATCAATCTTATTAATAATTATGATTTTACTCAATATCACGGGGGGCAATATAATTTTGATCATAAACATATCCTGGACAAAGATTTCAAGAAAGTTTTACTATGGATACTTTATCAACAATTTAAAGATCAATGTCTTCTGATGCATCAACAACGGGATCAAGTAATGAAGCTATTGAAAATTTTCAAGGAGAACTCTAAATATCAATTCTAAACTTGAAGGAATTCAAAAAGTGCAATTAATCAAAACATTACAAAAACATTTTGGTGCATTTGAATGGGAATACATTGATATGTGTGGAATCCACCCTAATACATGTATTCATTGTATCTACATAGATGATAGTTTTAAGCCTATTAGGTAGCCCCCAAGACATATGAATCCACTCTTGAAAGAAATTGTGAAAGATGAACTGTAGAAATTACTCAATGCTAATTTAATATATCCAATTTCTGACAGTCAATGGGTATCTCCACTAATAATTGTTCCTAACAAAAATGGCAAATGGTGTGTTTGTGTAGACTATAGGGAATTGAATAAAGCAACTTCAAAGGATCATTTTCCTCTACATTTTATAGATCGAGCCTTAAATACACTAGCAGGTAAAAAAAAATCTTTTTTTGGATGGATTTAGTGGTTATAACCAAATACAAATAGCTCTAGAGGATCAGCACAAAACAGATTCACATGTCCACGGAGGACATATGATTGCAGAGTACTTCCTTTTTTTTTGTGCAATGCACCTACAACTTTTCAACGTGTTGTATTAGGTATCTTTTATGACCTTATCCATGATTGTGTAGAAGTATATATGGACAATTTCATTGTCTATGGAAATAATTTTAAAGAAGCATTAGAAAATTTAGAAAATATTTTAATCAGATGTCAGGAAACTAATTTGGCATTAAGTAATGAGAAATGTTTCATGTTACAAACTGAAGGAATTGTTTTGGGTCATTGTGTGTCTTCTGCAGGTATACAAGTGGATCCATACGGTCTTGAAATCCATGCACCTAGAACTTCATGCAATCTCAGACTATGTTCCTCGGTATGTGTGCTTCTTTGGGATTCATTCCCATTAAATAGGCCACAACCTCCAACTCTCGTCCACATTTTAGGCAACTTAATTACTATTGTTGGCAGAATATCCACTAAATGTGGAGTGGTTGGTGTAGTGGTTAAAACCCTCTACTATTATAGCGAAGTTTGGGGTTCGATTCCTCTTCCACACGCATATTTGGTGGTTGGTTTGTTTTATTTGTTACAGTGGTTATATGTATATATATATATATATATATATATGGTACATAAAAAAAACCTCTCATGGCATATTCGTTAAGCTCCATGTGGCTTAGGTGTTAATCGTGTGGTATGATGTTTGAACCAGGGATTGGGGGATAGCCCTCGGCCCCTTTTCCCCTCCACATTAAACTTTACATAAAGTTAAATATAAAAATTGCCACATATGTGTTAAGTACTATATGGTGGCGCGTTGGTAGTGAAATTTTGTTAAAGCGTGTTGTAATACCCATGCTTCCCCCAACTTGTAAATATAACTATAACCTGCCAAAAGACCCTCGGCCCCTTTCCCCCTCCACATTAAACTTTACATAAAGTTAAATATAAAAATTGCCACATAGGTGTTAAGTACTATATGGTGGCGCCTTAGTAGTGGGATTTTGTTAAAGTGTGTTGCAATACCCTTGTTTACCCCAGCTTGTAAATATAACTATAACCTACCAAAAGACTATGGACAAACTGAATATGTGTGGATGTTGGAATTGATGAACCTTTTTGTTATAAAAGGTAATGCATGTATTTATGTTACTAAATAAAATGGAAAGTGTTGCATAACTGTTGAAGCGGTTTGCCAAGGTAGATCATGATGCATGAGAGAGATGGTGAGGGCAACCAATAATGGTTGAGATGACTCCCACCAGACTAGTACTTTACTGGATTTAAATTATTTAGACCCAGAACAGTCCTCCGACCCAGAAAAATAAATTACCATTCAGGCTGGTAGTTGGGAAGTCCTCCTCAAGAGTCAATGAGGAGATGGGTAGAGTACCCATCTAAAAAAATTCCTGACCTGAACACAAAATGGGGATTCGGACCCATGAAATCTTGCTGAGGAAGGAAAGAAAAGAAGGGAATATGTGGGCAGAGGCGAGGATGTGAGGAAATGAGTTGGGAGACCATTTTCTTAAGAGGGAGAGCATGTGCAGCTCTCTGGTTCAGAAGAGAACTGAAAAACGAGTTTTTTTTGGGTATGGGAATTTGTTGTGCAGCGTCTTTAGTCCAAGCTGATAAAAAGGGTTGCAAGAAGATGAGTGATTGGGGAAGCACTCACTGTAGACCCCCTTGCTTGGTAAAGAGAGAAACGACCTGCTAAATTCCTAAGGGAAGAGGAGAGTGATATTCGTCCCTAGTTGTTGTTGAACAAGAAGGAAGAGTCTCTATCAGAGCATCATGATCTAGCTAGGGCGTGGCCAGTGGTAAATCTGTCCAGGAGTTGTTGTGCCTATAATTGGGTGGAAAAGGGCATCCCTCTCATCAGATGATTCACTATCGTTTTTCTTGATAAGTATTCTTATATCCTGTGTACTAGAATTGAAATAATGATTGAGTGTTTGTGTCTATGACTAAAATTTGCATTATATGATTAATGTTAGAAATGCTTATTGTTTTTCTGTGAACCCCTGCATTTGAATGGTTTTTGTTTGCCTCTGCTTAAAGTAGGAGAGCTATGAGACACAGGTATTCAAATGAATTTAGGAATAAGTTTACGGTTTATGTGCTGGTTGCAAAATACTTAAGGGAATTTTACCAAGGATTGATTTTGTAATGTAAGAGTCGGGGAAGACTTCACTGGAACACTTCAGTACTGTCAACCCCTCGAATTTACCTTCACAGGTTACTAAATTCAAGCTTTGTAAAGGGAGGGTGCCTCCTTCAAACCATTCATATGTGTGATCGAGGTCCCATGCCCATGGCCCTAACCAAATCACGGCTAAGAGTTGAGCATTGATGCAGGAGCATCGTACAAAGCCAAAAGCACGCGCCTAGCCAAAGAACAATTGAACGCACGGATGCAAAAAGGGCACGTTTTTATGAAAACGTTTTGAATTTTGAAAACTGAAGCATTAATATAATAGCTAGGAGAAGTGTACTTACATTTATGTCTTGGAGATATGAACAGATCTGGAGAAATTATTCTCATCTACCGGATGTAATAGGCATTTAAGTCTGTTAATGTAAAGTAGGTAGATATGAATGTTAGATTAGACAGTTTAGAAGTGTAGGAGGGAAAACGGATATAGACACCCTCACCCTTGTATCATTGTAACAATATTATCATTCAGAATTCATAAGCTGGAGAGTTGTAGTAGAGAGCTATAGAGAAGAACCCATGTACAGGAGAACTTGAGTTAATATATGAAGCTTTGACTCAATTTTTATGGTGTTATGATGCTTACTATTTACATTTGTTAAATGGTATGTTTACAGTTGTTTTTTTTCTCTGTTATGCATTTATTTCAATGTTGTGATGTGTGTATGATTTCATGTTGAATGTATGAAGTCAAAAAGAGAAGAAGAATGAGTTTCAATTGTTTCTCTTCCTGAGAATTCCTACAAAGAGTGCAGTGAACGTCCGCAAGGTGTGCATTGACGAGGATTTGAGTTTTATCTCAGAAAGCTCAGGAGAGATATCATTGTTCTTATACCCACAGAAGTGCAAGTGAAGCACAGAGTCGTGCAAGGTGTGCACGGGCTAGTTGAGGCTTTAGAACTTATCAACCAAGGGGAAAGTTAAAGGACTATTGTTGAAAAGAGTGCACAGGGTCAAGGACTCAAATAACCAAAGGTTATTTGAAATTTTGTCACAAGCAATGCGAGCAGGATTCCTTTTTGGAGGCTTGAGTTTGCAAGTGAAAGCTCAGGAGGGATAACATCTTTGAAGTGTTCAAAGGGAGACGGAGATCAAAACCGTCACATAGAAATTAATTTCAGGAGGGAGAACACTGAGTCGTTGGGCAGAAGTCATTGAGGAGTGAATCAGGCAGTCAGAATTCTCCGTGGAGAGCTTTGCGAAGTCACGAGGACCGTAGGATCTAGTGGAGCTGCAAGGTGGTTAGGAATTGGACGAACTCACCACCCTTATATCAAGAATCAAAGTGAACCGTTGATCGTGGTCAATATGAGCCGTTGATCTCGTTTCAACCCACATCGTTGGATCATTTCGCGAATTCGGGGTTCGTGAGTATTGGAGGGTAGACCAAATTCTTGGTTTTTGCAAAGTTCCGAGTTGCGAGGAGCAAGGAAGGAGATCTAGACCATTGGATCCAAGCCACGAGAGAACCGTTGGATCAGAACCTTCGCGGGGTATCGCATATTCGGAGGTTCGGGGGTTGAAAGAATTTCTTTTCGACTGCAGAAGTCGTGAAGTGCCGAGTGTCGAGGGCTCGCTCGAACAAGTGGTACATCCATTAGGTGGGGTCCATGTGACTGACAAGTGGTGTAACAACAACACGCCCAGAGGAAAGTGGAAGTGGGTGACAGGTGGTGGACACACGTCGCCTGGGAAGGAGTCAACCCATTGTTGACTTATCATGTCTCGGGGACTCGCAAAGGAGGAGCACGAAGGCTCAACACTCCAACTCGCAAAGTTGCGAGTTGCGAGGGGTGCTAGAGTTAGGCCCTAGACAACGGTCACTTGTAGATGTGCTAGTGAGGAAGGAGCCATACCTGTATTGCATCTCGGGTATCGGAGGTTTGGAGTCGAGGATCTTCGACTCACAAACTCGTGAGATCGCGTGTCACAAAAAAAAAAACGCTTGCGCTAAGGCCTGGTTGTGGTTGCATGGAGACATAAGGCTCGCGCCTGGTGTTAAGTTGCGCAGGGTGGGTTTTCACGAAGGACCTATGGATCGAATTCGTGAGGTCCCAGCAGGGAACCAAAGGAGCCGCTTCGGCTCGAAGAGAATTTAGAACAATCCTGAGTGGATCTCGACCCGAGGGTCAGGGGTCTGCATCAAACGTGCAGCCCCAGAACTTATCAGGGAATCCATATGACCAGGACCTTAGAACCCTTCGCTAGGTTTGAAAGGAGCTAAGCTATCTTGACTTCAGAACTTTGGGAGTCCAGAGCTCTGGGATGTTATGACTTTACAACATTCAAAACCAACTGAATAAAACATGTTGGTACGGTTACCAACGAGGTTGACCGACATTTGGCGATTTCCTTAACTGTGATTGTGGGATATGTCCCATCGTTAAACCCTGATCCACCTCATGGTCGCAAAGTAACGCGATTTGTAGATCTGAGGGTATTCAAGATCTTCCCTGACCGTTGGATCTATTTCGTGGTCAGTTCAGTGTTGACCACTCCGGGAGAAAGGGAGTGTTAGATGGGTAAAACCCCTAAACGTTGAACTCGCGAAGTGACGAGAATCGTAGATCTGGGGATATTCAGGATCTTGCCTTACCATTGGATCTACATCGTGGTCATTCTGACGTTAACCAATCTGAGAGAAAGGGAGTATTAAATGGGTGGAACCTTCGAACGTCAAAGTCACAAAGCGACGAGGACCATTGACCCGAGGATACTTCAGGATCCCTCCTGACCATTGGATCTAGACCATGGTCAGTCCTGACCATTGGATCCAAACCCCCAAAGGTCGAAGTCGCAAATCAATGGAGGTTGTCAGTTCGGAGTGACGTGGCACGTTGACGTCACCTAGGGTGATGTCGACCCATGTTAGACATGCCAAATCTCACCTTGATTCGTGATTTTTACAGACCATTTATGCCAAATGAAATGGGAAATGTGTCACCCATTGATGGGGCCACGTGTCATCTCTTCCCTTTGTCATGTGTCAATCTATCTGGCACATGATCGCTTGGCCTAATAGTGGGTGGAATACCTCAGGAAACTTGGGATGTTGGAATTATGGGGTTAATCAATCGAAGGCTTGGACCTACCTACCCTTGCCTTTGGATTTAACGCGCCACCACGTGTAAGTGTGGACCCTTCGGGAGTCCGGGGTTTCGGAACTCCGAAGGTTTGTGGTGATGTATCAGATAAGTTTAAAGGGTTGAAGGTCGGATCCACATGGCAGGATTTCGGGACTCTGAAGGATATGTGAGTAGAGAAAAGGGCATTCAACACCGAAGCGTTGAATGATGAAATCCATTAATCATATGCATTAAATGAAGGGTGAATCTCATCCGTTGGAATTAACGGTGGATTGATCACCCCCATAGATGCATGAGTGATACGCAGCTCCGGGACTTCGGGACCCCGAGAATGTTTCAAACATGGATAGTAAGGATGAGAGGTCGAAGGCTCGGTAATCGTGAAGGCATAGGGAACATTCCCTGTAATTGCCCTTCCAATGGCCATGTCATCGCTAAAGGATGACAACCTTGTCCAATTCCATGCCAGGTGGAATGGTACGAATGAGGTGAACCCACATGGGTTGCACATGGCCTTTGACCAATGATGTCTAAAGAGCTTTGGAAGGGCATAAATTCTAGTCCAGAGCTCAAATTTGAGCATGGCAATAGTCGTTGGAAAGCTCTTGATGAGAATAATATGATGGAGATCTCAGGGAGAGGATTCGAGATGATTTATAAAAGAGAAATTCTTATGCCCCATCCCTCAAAAGGATACCTAAGGGGTTGGGTGTGTTACAAAGTGGTATAAGAGCCAGGTTACAACACTTGGCTTGCTTGGGATCATGAATGAGTCGCACAAAAATATTAGAGAAAATTTAAGGGGTAACACCCTATCTTACCCCATTCATAAGAAACTTATATAAACCATTGTTGAAGAGAGGAATGAAACTTTATGTTGTTGTTATATGTTTTGAAAATCTAAATTGTGAGTTGTTCATAAACTAGTAAATAATTAACTAACAGAAAATTTTTTATCAGCACTCAAGGAGTCAATGGACAGCAGAAAAACTACAGCGTAAAGGATGGTGACCCACCATGATTTGGAGGAAATATCCCACAATAGAGAAGAGGAATTTGATGAGAGAAGGGCGGTGGAAACCCCTCCAGATTTGGTTGAAATCGTAAGAAGCCTCATGGAGGAATTACAGAGTTTTAAGGATGACAATGAAAGGCTGATAAAAGAATAGGAAAAATTAATTGAAATTAACGTAGTCCCACTGCAAATTCTATCAGATATACAAAGGCAGTTGCAACATGGACCAACAACCAGTCATGTAGACAAACATCATACTAAGAAGACTCAAATTCCACCTGAGATACAAAAGCATGGTCCTGAAAGTGGCCACACAAGGAAGAGAAACTCAAAGAAGGCCCAACATGGAGCCAAGAGACACTCAACGGAAGAATCCTCTAGTGAGGAAACTGACAACTCCAAGGAATCTTCTAGTAGCAAGACTAGTTTACATTCCCATAGGAGAAGAAAGAAGAGGAAACATTCCAAGATCCATGACCCTAAACAGTTTAAGAAATCCAAACCACCCACTTTCGATGGAGAAATTAAAAAGGGGGAAGAAGCAGAAGTTTGGCTACTTGGCTTGAAGAAGTACTTCATAGTCCATGACTACTCTAAAAACTTAAAGGCTCGAATAACCATTTTCAACTTGAATGGAAAGGCCTCCATTTGGTGGGATGACCTTAGGAATGTGAAAGGAATCCATGAGAAGGACTTGTCATGGAAACAATTTGAGAAACACTTCAAGAAGAAGTATATGTCAGAAAAATAATTTGATGGGAAGACCAAGGAGTTCTATGAACTAAATGCACAAACAAAGGTGTATGCAAATGTAAAAAGATAAATTACACACTCTCGAACTTTAATCAATCAATTTGGAGGTGAACAAACTCTATATTTTCTATGATTTATTTTCTTTAAAGTACTTTATTATATGGGTTAATTATGCATTGTTAAGTTTTATGCCATTTTCTATGTATCATTGGTTGGTTAGAAATCATTGACCTTGATTTCTCTCATAACTCATCATCCTCTTATTCATCGAAACGTCATGAATATTTTTGGATAGAAATCATCATTTTTGGAGTGTAAATGCACTCTTAATTGTACAAACATGGTAACAATGTTGTAATCATCAATTTACAACTTAAATCTTAAATTATGGAGGCTTAGCCAACGTTTGGCATGCAGTTTTGTATAGTCAACTTTAATAATTTAGCCATTTGGTTTTACAAGGCAATTTTTAGCCTTTATGTGCATAGGTTTTTGTCTGGAAATGTCAATATAAGATTATAAATGGGTGTAAAATAAAAAATTACACCTTCTACAAATTGAACCACTCAATTTAGGTCAAAATTGAGACTAGGGCATGCATTTTACTCTAAAGCAATTTTGCATTCAAATTTACATGAAATCCCAAATCTAGGTGCATGAAATCAACCTCTTGTGTTCTTCAATTGCTCTTTCAATGATAATTGTAAATTCACTATATATCTAACTCCATATTACAACTTATATAACAATTTTTTTATCTACAGGGAAGCTTGGGCGTGCATATGATATAAATTGTTTATAATTATACATGGAATTATATGTTGTTAAGACTGCAAAATTGTTTCATATGCAGGCCATATTATTATTGTTGGTATCAGAGCCTGGAAAAAGGTTTGGTTCTATCATGAATCGGTATCTAAACTTAACATATGGCTATGGGCCTTCAGGAAGGCTGGAAATCAACTAATTAATGGTATCCAAGTTTTAATGAGCAAAGTGAGAGAAATTTTAAAATTTTCATTTGTGACAAAGTTTGAATTACAATGGCATATGCCCATAAGTTAGTTTGGGATGTGTTACAATGTGGTATCAGAGACACAATTTCAAAACTGAGCTTGCATGGGCCAGAGTCTATGTTGAAGCAGAAATTTGCAGATCAAAATTTTCAGAGGATGTTTGCAAATTATTTGACAAAAATTCCCAAGCAAAATTTGGGAAATTTCCTAGGAAATTTCTTAGGAAATTTGGGGAAATTGAATTCAGGGGTTAAAATTCCCAACTTTAACCTCTAGCTGAATAATTTTTGGCCTATAATTGGTTGAAAGAATGAATGGTGGAGCAACCATAGAAGAAATTGGGTGAAATTGGTAAAAAGCCCCAATTTCTGAGTAAAATCTATCAAAGAATCAGTGTGGGGAGGTTGTGTTTCAAGTCTAGAGGTTGAATCAACATGCATATGGAAAAAATTGGCCATGGTAAGCTTAATTACACAGCTTCCATGGTGGTCAAAGAGCAATTTTGAAATTAAGCATTTTTTAAAATTTGGAGAATTTTAGAATTTTTAGAAAATTGGGGATTTTCCCGTACATGGTGATGTGGAGGCCACGCGTTAGGTGATGTGGTGGTGGTGACATTGATTTCCATGGTAACAGGCCATAGTAGTGGGGTGATAGGTCACGATGGTGAGCTTGGGGGTCTGTAGTGCACATTAGCGGACCCAACGGGTAACGTGGCGGGGGCACGATAGATGAGGTGGAGACCCCAAAACCATAAGTGGTATCAGGACCTCCGGAAGGTGGTTTGTAAACATTTAACAAAAAAAAAAAAAAAAAATTGGAAGTTGATATGTATGTGGTAGATAGTTTTGTGGTATTGAGCCCTTTAGTATCATTAACATCCCTCCCACTAAAAGTTCCGAGATCAACCTCAGTCGTTCATCTACCTTTAATCTCCATCGTTCGATTTGAGGAATGAGCATGTCACGCACCTAGAGGAAAAGGGTGCAGGATGGGACACACCCATCATCACAGCAAAGGTATGGGTGCCAAGTGGAGGCATGACAAAGGAGGTGGGACCATCTTATCCCATCCAGGGTTTAAAAGGTACTAGGTGGACAACCGAGCCCAGGTGGGGCCAAAGGAATGAGAAGAAAGGGGGGGCGGAGAACTAAGGAAGAAGAGAAAGAAGAGAGAGAGAGAGATGGGGATGACCCAACGGATGACAAGGCAGGGCCAGGATGTTCAAGGTGGTCACATGGCATCACCTCATGGTGCCATATGGACATAGGGTGCTACATCAGCAGCCAAGTCAAACAAATGTTATCTTATGTTTTAAAAAAAATAAAGTTTGGAGACAAAATCGGATTTTGGCCATAGCATGAGTAGAATAACTCAAAATAACATGAAATTTTCTAGGTTTATCCACAGTTTCAAGGGCTACAGAAGTGCCTGAGAGGGCCACTAGCCAATTATGCAGCAATCTACCCAAAAATCCAAATTAGAGATTTTTTAAGCACAGGGGTGGTACTCAGTGGTAGGGGCATTGTTAGTTATGATATTTTTACAGTGTGCCAGAAAAGTATACGTGAAAATACCCAGTGAAGGGATTAGTTGGTCGTATTCCAAGGAGGTTGGATTGGAGATGCCTAAACACGACAAAATCCATTATTTTGGGCCACTTTGGGGGGATTTTTGGGATTTTCAAACGAGGAAAACGGACCCCAGATGGAAATTTTGGATAATTTTATTCACTCAACATTTCATGTACTCACCAAACCAAATAACTTTTCCTTGGTGAATTTTTTCCAGAAATGCTTATTTTGGGAGATATCTAATTTGGCTAAAAATTCCAAGTTTTGAAAAAGGGGTGAAAAAGTGTGTTGATGCGGGCAAAATTTCCTTTGTCAACAGCAGGGATTACCCCAAATAAGAAGTCCCAATTAGATCTCTCACCATTTGGAGTAGGGAACCCATCTGGATTCTAGCCCAATTGCCATTTCTAGTTTGGGGTTTATCAGTTGCGACCCAGACCACTGATGAAGGTTTTCTAAGCTAACAAATGAAATGCAGCTAATTTAAGATGCATGTGTTTGGATGAAAAAAGGTAACTAGAAAGAAAACATAGAACCAGATGTTCTCTTGTTAATGGTCCGGAAAATAGTTCACACAGAACAGAAATAAGAATATGAATAAATAATTGCAAACACATAATAGTCTACCATTTAAATGAGCATTTATAGTTCTATTCCCACAAATTTAGACAAATGTTCTCAAAAGAATCGAAATAAGAATGCAACAAACATACATGATAATAGTCTACTATATGAAGTACATTCTTACACAACCTGAGGGTTTAGCAAAGTGCAAAGGAATAGTCCACAATACACCCAACAAGATAATCAAAGTTCTTCATAAAATAGCTTGGCCAAACAGGCTTCTCCTCATTAAAATTTTCAGTAATAGTACATTAAAGCTCAAAGAGCCAAAAGCCCCTTACTTCAATACAATCCTTGTATTTATTGATATTCAACTTGACTCTTGGCCTTCCACCTCCTCCCATGACCTTTCATTTACAATTTTTTGTCCTTATCCTCTTTGTAATGATGAGAGAACAAGGAGAACATAAATATTTATAATTTAATGTATTGTATGTAGTTACATTTCAAATTTTTCTTTTAGTGTTGGTGGGCCATCGTATATTTTGGCTATAATGCACCTCACCCACCGTGATGACTGGTCTAGACATTGGGAAACTCTTCTCCCTCTCCAAGTTCAATATTCAACCATCATGGGATTCAGAATTTGTCTTTGGCTATTTGAGTCAAATTCCCGTTCATTGTTCCTCTATTGTTGCGACAAATGTTGTGAAAATTGTTTTTGTTGTTGTTGTTTCTCCATCATCCTTGCAGGTAGATCGTACTTACAAGGGTATTGTTTCATACTAGTAGATTGCTTTGATGTGTAGCTTTTATGCCTTCATGGTTTTCTCCCCTCACATTTTTCTTATCTGGATTGTTGAGTATGATCTTCCTTTAGCATTGGTACTTGGCACCATTCAACATGCAATAGATGAGTGACTATAGAATAATATTGAAATAAACTTTCAAAACCACACATTTGAACCTATAGAACTAAAACATTAGCTAAGTGAGAGTTCATATATGCTTCCCTAAGTTTGGTTCCTGATTCCTCTGCTCTCGGTCAAAGTATTGTGTTCTCGGGGGATTTCGTGAATGTGCCAAATATTAATCCTAAAAAATGTGAAAAACCGGTGAGGAATCTTTGAAATCATATAATTGTGAAGTTTTATATGTCGGAAAGACCTTTCCAACAGTAAAAGGAATGCGAAAACGAGAATCAGAGTCAAAATTTACAACCAAAATACGAAAGGTGGTTTTGTAGAGTCATGCTCCTGTGTCGGAAAGTTAAGCACGAACTCTCCTCTATATCAACACGATGAGCATGAACTCTCCTCCATGTCGGCAAGTTGAGCACAAACTCCCCTCTGTATCGGCAAGTTAGGCACGAACTATCCTCCATGTCGGTAAGTTAATCACAAACTCTCCTCTATGTTGGAAAGTTAAGCACAAACTCTCCTATGTATCAACAAGTTAAGAACAAACTCTCATTTGTATCGGCATGATGAACACAAACTCTCCTCCATGTTGACAAGTTAAGCACGAACTCTCCTCTGTATTGGCATTATGAGCACGAACTCTCCTCCATGTTAGCAAGTTAAGCACAAACTCTCCTCCATGTCGACAAGTTAAGCACGAACTCTCCTTTGTATCGGCAATTTAAGCATGAACTCTCCTCCATGTCAGCAAGTTAAGCACGAATTTTCCTCTGTGTGGACAAGTTAAGCACAAACTCTCCTTTGTATCGGAAAGTTAAGCATGAATTCTCCTCTATATCAACACAATGAGCACAAACTCTCCTCATGTCAGCAAGTTAAGCATGAACTCTCCTCCATGTCAGCAAGTTAAGCATTAACTCTCCTCTATATCGGCAAGTTAGGCATGAACTCTCCTCCATGTAGGAAGACAAATTGAAAAATTTATAATTTTCCTTTTTATCGATAAGAAATAACAAGAGCTTGAGTTCAAAATTCCATAACTTTCTCATAGGATGTCTGATTAAGGCACCTTTTTGCAACACAGAGAGCACAAGGAGGGGCTTCTAGTGAGATACCTTACAACTTCATTCAAGCATTTGAGGAGATTCATGTTTAATGAGGGTCACGGTTAATGAGGCTTTCTTGATGGGAAATCTTTGGCAATCGTTCTAGCAGTTCTGCACCTCAGATTTCAATTCCATCAATGGTTTTGCAATCGTAATCCCGTAAAACATACATCTAACCTATTTCAGGAGTGAAAAATACACTTTGACCAGTACCCAAAATTGTGAGCAAAAACATTTTTTAATGAGTGTTCGGACCCCATTCTCACTAATGCTTTGCTCAAATTTTCTTCTATCGGTTCCTGTGTTATATGTGTTGTATAAGATCTCAACTCATCCATTAGATTTGAGTTCATTTTTTAGTGACTCATAAATATAATCTTGTGAAAACAACCAATTGACGTTTGGAGCACTTAACTATTATAATTTACAACAATACTAAGAGGGGGGGTGAATCAGTATTGTATCGTATTTCTTAATTTTCTTTCCTTTGCAAAAAATTAAAGTTGCTTATAAGAGATTACTTAATCAACAATATATGCAGAACACAAAACACAACACAGAAAACACATTACACCAGAAATTTAACGTGGAAACCCAATGCGGGAGAAAACCACAGAACATCTTTCTGTATGTTCTTCTACAAGCACCAACTTACAATTTTATTCAGCTTGACAAGCACCCACCTGTCGCAAATGAGGACACCAATCCTCTCAGGCACCAACCTGTCGCAAATAATGAGGACAACAATCCTCTCAGGCACCAACTTGTCGTAAATGAGGACATCAATCCTCTCAGGCACCAACTTGTTGCAAATGAGGACACCAATCCTCTCAGGCACCAACATGTCGCATATAATGAGGACACTAATCCTTTATGAGCTTCAACTCACCCTGCTACCACCCTGTCTCCCTGAAATCAGTTTAAGAAATATTTTTATAGAACCGAACTTTTCTCTACAAAAATTGCTCTGATAAGTCTCCGATTTAGTTTCTTTGAAAAGTTATTAATCCTTTTTCTTCTCTTTTTCTCCGGTCCAAAATCAAACAGAACGTGTCCTTATTTATAAAAAAAAATTCCTCAGTTCCCCTTCCTGTAAGTGGACACATAACAGTTACATTGTGGACAAAGTTTGACCAGATCAAACTTATTTCAGTTACACTTATGTCTAAATAACTTATGTGGACACATGACAGTTACATTGTGGACATATCTTGACCAAATCAAAGTCCAGTTAGTTATATGTGGACAAACTTACGTTCTGAACATTTTGACTAACTCAAATGGACCAAATATTGCTTGTTTTACCAAATCATTCATTATCGCAATAATTCACATTATGGTTTACAAAGCATCTACTGCATGGATAAACTCATCACGTCGCAGTCCACTCTGTCACTCATCGCTTTACTCAAGGCACCCTGGGATATTTGCACATCCATCATTACATTGTAGCACAAACATCCACTGATTCACTCAATAATCGCAAACAAGGGATGTTGTCACAATATACTTTACTTTTGAACCGCTTCATAGATCATCCTCTTGTTCTACATGCACTCCTAGAAAAGTCAACCACTTCTGTGATTTCTTTTGTGCCATTGATCCCTTCGTCCTCCAATCCTTTTGTGCACATTTTTTTTCAACCTTTCATGATTTCTTCTAGAAGTTTCGTTTCATGTGGATCTGTGATAGTACTATAGAAAGAATCCTTTTGCGTACTTCCTTTGTTTGTGTAGAAAGAATCCTACCATGCACTTCCTCTGCCTGTGTAGAAAGAATCTTATTGCGCACTTCCTCTACATGTGTAGAAAGAATCCTACCGTGCACTTCCTCTACATGTGCGCCAACTTTGCACCATAGTATATGTGCGCCATGTTGACATCAATGACAACATATGCTCAACATTAACACTCTTTAGGAGATGGGAGGAATGATTCTCCTCAGATATTCAATTCAGATCCACCGTGAGTCTTATATATGTTGCAATTAACCCACCTAATGATAGACAACAATTTCATGATCATGATTAGTCATAAAATCGAGAAGGCGCAAAACATGCATGTTGGTATGGTATGTGTAATGAAACTATTGGCAACACAAACAAAATTAATTATGACTACATCATAATGTAGATTAAGCAAGGTAGGCTATCAGTCATCACATATCCAGTCAGGCATGTAAATCTTAATTATTAGAAATAATAGGAACCTGACTGATGGGTGCAGCGAGAAGGATCTGATTTGGAGGAGAATAGAAGAGGCCTCAAGATGAAGGCATCTAGTTGATAGGGTCTATGTCGGTGAGGGAATGAAGATTATTGTTGATACTCTCAGTGTTGATGATGGTTCGACGTCTTTCTACTATCATACCGGAGACAGGAGGGGGAAATTCGTCGACAAGCAGTGTATTGGAAAGAGAGAGATGAACCTCGTCGATACACTATGTATCGGAGAGAAAGCAATGGACCTTTCTGATACGTGATTTATCAATGAAGATGGGGGGGTATATGCCAATGTATATCAGTTGTCGAAAGAAAATGAAGCATCAATGTATTGGTGTTCAAGGTCTGATGGGTGCCAATGTATTGCCAATTGATGAAAGATCGACCGTCGATACAAGAGAAAGTTGTTGGAAAAACTTTTAACTATTGATTCAACTTGTATATTGGTGAAGAAAACCCCAAGTCATCGATATGGGTTGTATCGACAAAGGAAGAAGTATTTTCGCCAAAACAACCTATATCAATGAGGGAAATAGGATACTCGTCGATACGTGGTGTATTGGTGAAGGAAAGAGGAAGCTCGCCAATATACAGTGTATTGGTGGGAAAGAGTCTTCCTTAAAATCATTGAAATGGTAAAGTGTGGAGAGTGAGAAGAGAGACTTGGTCTTTGTCACTTGCATGAGATATTCTAAGAGTCTTTCTAGTAGAAAAAAAAATTGGGGGGGCAATCTCTTCTCTTAGAGAAAATGTAAAGAAGAAATTAGGAAGGGTGTTGTCTTGGCACAACAAAGTGCAAAGTTGTCATTTCCAAATTGCAACAGTTTTTTACTGGAGCATCAAATCAGTAATATAAGAGTTGATATGAACTCACTGCCATTATTATTATCAATGCCTCATACAAAACTTTCCTTGGTTCTTCCTATATTTTCCTCTATAAGTGGTAGAAGTTGGTGTATGAACTTAATTGCACTAGGGAGAAAGGTGCACAAAAGGGGTAAATTGGCAATATTCAGATGAATATAAATTTCTGCTCAGAGATCAAAATTGAGAAAGAAAGTATTCATTGGAAATATCTTGGATAGGAGAATCCATGTATGCACCCATAATTGGGATTTTAGTAGAAAAAATTCTCGAGAAATAATGAGGAAGATGATTATTGGACTTAAAAGAGGAGAAAATTATGTATAATTTCCAAAATTGCAAAATTATTTTTATCTAGCAATTTTTGTTGCATGCACATTTTTCAAAATTAAGGGTACAAGTAGAACAAAGTAGGTTCATAATGAGGACCAGAGACACTAAAGATGCATAAGGAGCTTAAGACCATGAGAAGGAAGTTAGAGGGTTGAATATCAGCTTGGGTAATGTAGAGACTAACTCAAATAGGATTAAAGAAGGAAAATCGTAAAACATAAAATTAGTGGAGACAATGAGAAGCCTCCAAAGAGAAGTGTTGAGCTATGAAGTAGACAATGAGATAATTATAAGAGCTCATGAGGATCAGAGCCACATCAACACTCAATTGTTAAAAATCTTAAACATATTACAGAAGCAAATAAACAAAGAATCGGATTCAAGGCAAGAAGCAGAGCATAGATCTCATGCTAGGAGGGAATATTCCAGAAGTGCTAGTAGACATAATCACCATTCACTGAGGCACTCAGCTACAAGGCCCATGCATTCTAAAAATTATAGAGCAGCCCAAGTTTGTCTCATGTTTGACATCATAAAGGGAGGTCTGAAGTAGATTATTTACATGGAGAGCTTAGGAATATTAAGCCTCCTACATTTGATGGTGATCATAAGAAAAATGAATATGCAGAAGCTTGGTTGTTGGAAATGAGGAAATACTTCCAATTTGACAATTATTCATCAAACATATAAGCTAGAATTCAATCTACTATCTTCAAGGAAAAGCATCAATGTGGTGGGACCAACTCAAGCAGGTTAAGCACATTGATGAGAAGAGGATCTCTTGAAGGTAGTTCAAAAAATATTTTTAGAAGAAATGCTTGTCAAAACATTATTATGACAAGAAGATACAAGATTTCTTTTAACTCAATCTTGGAAGCATGACAATGGATGAGTATGAGAGGAAGTTCCGTTAATTGTTGAGGTATGTTGGATCAGTCAAGAATGAGAAGGTTAAAATCCAAATATTTATGAGTGGGTACAGATACATTTTGATGAGCCCAAGACATTGGAAGAAGCCATAAAAAAAGATAAAATTCTTTATGAACAGAGCAAATGAAGACGAACTTTTCAAAAGGCTTGGAATGACAAGAAGAAAGGAATGATGGAGCATAGAAAGAAAGGGTATTAGCCACCATTTTTCAAAAACGGTTCTCAAGGACAACCAGCACAAAATGATCCCAGGATGATAGAATCATTGGGGAAAAGGCCAAGACAACAACCCATAAAATGTTGGGGATGTGAGGGAGACCACATGTATAGATATTTCCCTCGCAAAGGAGAAAGGATGAGGATTTCTTATCCAAGAGGTTGATACAATTGAGGACATGGGTGGAAGCATGCCAAGAATTTATGCAGCCTTTGACAACAAGCAAGCATAATACCAATTCATATGATAGAAGTAGAAGGTTAGATTGATAATTTTCCCATAACCATTTGAATTGATTCTGGAGCTAACCATAGTTATAGAGATCCTAATATTGTTGAGGGATTTCATTTGAAAAGAAGCAGGCATGGAAAGTCTTGGTTGGTCCAACTAGCTATTGGGGCCAAGAGAAATATCAATGTCTTGGTTAAGGATTATCAAGTGGACATGAATGGAGTCAGCACAAAGGCATATTTGAATATCATACATTTTTGTTCATATGACCACTTAATTGGTACGGATTGGTTGGATAATCATCATGTTGTCCTAAATTTCTACGATAAGGTATTCACTTGTCTTGATGAGGAAGGGTGGCAAAGGAAAGTTCAAGGGATTCCAAGGCTTATATCCATCAAAGAAATTCTAGCCATGCAATTGAAAAAGTGTTTCAAAAAAGGATGTTAGATGTATGGAGCCCATATGGAAGAAGAAACCAAGGATAAAGTACCAAGTATTGTAGACTATATAGTATTTAAAGAATATGAGGATGTATTTGGAGAGATATCATGGTTTCCACCAAAGAGAGACATTGATTTGGTGCCTAGGGCTACCCCAGTGTCTAAGAATCCTTATAGGATGAGCACACCAGAGATAAAGGAATTGTAGATGCAGCTTGAAGAACTTTTGAATAATAGGTATATACACCCAAGTGTGTCACCTTGGGGTGCCCCAGTGCTCTTTGTGAAGAATAAGGATAGAACCTTAAGGTTGTGCATTGATTTCACACAACTAGATAAGGTTACCATAAAGAACAAATATCATTTTCCAAAGACCGATGATCTATTTGATCAGCTAAAAGGTGAAAGGATATTTTCCAAGATTGACTTGAGGTCGGGCTATCATTAAGTGAGAATTAAAAAACAATATATTAGCAAGACAACATTCAAGACGAGATATGGACATTATGAGTTTGTAGTGGTGTCATTTGTGTAACATCCCCGGTTTAGCGATGTATATTGTAAATACAATATATAGTCGTAGGCCAAGCGATGTAATATGTAAACATTGTATATCAAAATAATAAAATAAAATGTAACACCAAGTGCAAATGGACATGGAGGGAGTCATGGGGGATAATTTTCTACAAGAGAGTGGGGTCCAAGGGGCAATTATTCATGGGTATTAATCCCAACCCAATTTCTAAAATTATTGTGTATGAACCTGTATCAAAGCCCCAATAATTGAATACATGTAAGAGGGTTGGTGTCAAAAGTCACTTCACATAGTTATTGAGAGCATGGAGGATGACTACAATCAACATTGGGGAATGTGAGAGTCAACATGCATGGATAAAAGGGAAATTTGAATGGGTATTGTGAGAAATTTTTAGAATCGGTTTTTGGGACAATAAGGGGGAGCCAAGTGTGGAAGCTTGAATGCAACCATAATGAGGTTTGTGGGCAGCTTGTTGGAGCTGTAATTGCATGAAGCAGCAGGTTGTTAGGCCTACAGAGTGAGATTTCTATGTGAGAAATTTCCCTAGAGCGGTGACTTTGTTGATGTGAGTTTCATGTTGCAGTTGTAAGTCCCCGGAGTCCCCAACAAGAGATATTCCTATCCAATCTATGATGGAGCTTTGGAGGGAAGCAGGAAGGCCTAAGGGACTGCATGCAAAGAAGGGGGATCCCATTCCTTGGGTTGTGCAGGCTTAAGGGGAAGAGAGTTGATGGATTGGGATAGTTGTAGGAAAAATAAGTTTGTTACGGGTTGCATTAGGCTGTGAGTGAACAAAAGAGAGACAACCTTTCTTGTGGATCAGTAACCCCATCTTGGGCATGATTTGTCATTGAAATTTGGAGTAGAAAATCTACGGTTGGGTGCAACGATCGTCCTCTGCAATTGGTTGCACACTTTCTTTTAAAAGATAAGTGTTTTATCATTGTTCTCTATTTTTTATTAATGGGTTTTAATTGTTCTGTGTTTACTCTAATTTTTTAGCAATTATATGTTGTTGTGTATATGTTTAATGAATTGCATCCATGCTTTTAAATAATTATGTTATATGCATGGATATTTTTGTCTTATCGTATGTATTTATTTAAACAGGTATCAGAAAAAATTGTTGGGATTAGTAGTGGGGGCACTACAGAGTGGTATTGGAGTCGTGTTTGCAACATTGGCCCTACTTGGGCCTGCTACAGCATAGCATAGTTCAATCTGTCTGAATTTGGGTGAAACATGATTTCTCCCAACTTGAGAAAATCAAGGTCAAAACCCCTAAAATTCCAATTATTATGTTGGGATTAATGGTTTAGAGGGTGCTTCGAGTAGCAAAAAGGGGGTCGAATTCGACCCAGGGAGTCGAATACGCATTTTCGCAAGGTTTACAATAGTCGTGAATTCACGTTTTGGAAAATTGGCTAAGTATGGAAAAAATAGTTTTTGTCAACACAATGTGTATTGTCGAGGAAGGAATATCTTTTGCCTAAATGTCGAAAAAGAAATATCTTCAAAAATCGTCAAAACATCGGTGAAGAAGGAAGATCTTTTGTCGAAACATTGGTGAAGAAAGATCTTCTCATGTGGCCAAAATGTTGGTGAATAAAGAAGAACTTTTTCCGAAATGTCGGTGAAGAAAGATCTTCTCAAGTCCCTGAAATATTGGCGAAGAAGGAATATCTTTCGCCAAAACATCGACGAAAAATATCTTCTCAATTTTGTTTGAGATTTTTGGATATAAACTTTGTGAGGAGTTTTGAAAGGTCCAATGTTTCGAGTGGACACTCCACCCATCATCGGGGACTACTAAAGTTCTGATGTTTGAAAAAAAATGTTAAGGATAAGCTTTAAAGGAAATTTAGATATGAATGTTGAGGAGCGAAAAAGAATACGAAGTGGATAAGTGGACAAATAATAAATTAGCCATTGTAAAATATTGACAAAATAATCAAAATATAAATTAAAAATAATTTAATGATAAATTGATAAAAGATAAAATAAAAATAATTAAAATTGATTAATTAGCCAAGGTTTAAAATCAAAAATGAAAAGGGGGAGGAAACTTAAATTTCAAAAAAGGCCAAGTAAAAAAAGTTGGGATTTATAAAAAGATCAAAAGAGAAAATGAAAAAGAATAACAAAAGAGGATTATAAGGATAAGAATGGCTAAGAAGGAAATTAAACCACATTAAACTAATCAAAGGACAAATCTTATTAGGTTAAAATGGCTAAATCTAATTGGATAAGTGGATAAATTATTTTTTAAATTAAACCAAATTAAAACAAATTAGCTCTAGTGACTTAGGGGATAAATGATAGGCTTCCGAGATTGGATAAGTTTGTAGCCATCATCACAATTAAAATTATTGGGATGTTTTTCAATTTCCAAAGCTTCTCGAATGACGTGATATGAGTGATATGGTGCTAAGGCCAAGATTTTGGTTTGGTCAAAGCAAATTAGGTGTTTAGAATTGAAAGGGTGTTCAGAAATAGCGGACTTAGAGATGCAATTGTGGGTTGTTTCAGCTATGTTCTCTTTAAGATGGTCTTTGAAGGATCTACCAGTTTGGTCAATGTATGATTTTCTACAGAAGTAAGGAATTTGGTAAAATCATGGGCCAAGCATCAAATTAGATTTATCCTTAACAGATTTGAATGATTGTTTAAGGGTTTTACAGGGTATTAAGATAGTTTTTATATTTCTTTTGGCCAAAAATTTAGAAATGTGATCAATGGTGCCTTGCATGTAAGGAAGAGAAATCAGAGCTAGGGGCAGGGAAGAGGAGGAATAGTTGCTTTATTTGGGATTACAAGCTGAGTGAAAGGCTTTATTAATTTGAGAGTTGGAATAACCATTGGAAATAAGGGCCTTGGTTACGTGGGATTTTCCTTTCTCAAGAAATTGAGCAGTGGAGATTCGAATGGCTCGAGTAATCAGAGTCTTTAGACAACATATTTTTGGGAAGGATGATGATGGGATTGGGCATGAAGGTATCTATCGGCGTGAGGAGGATGATGGGTGGAGTATCCACTCAAAACATTGGACGTTTCAAAAATTCTCACACAATTTATATCTAGAAATATCAAACAACATTATAACAAACAGTGAAAACCTGCAGACTCGAATCGTCTCAGGTCATTGAAACGTCGATGAAGAAGGAAGATATTTCACCGAAATGTCGATGAAGAAAGATCTTCTCAAATCACCAAAACATCAGTGAATAAAGATCTTCTCCAGTCGTCAAAATGTCGGTGAAGAAAGAAGATATTTCTCCAAAACGTCGATAAAGAAATATCTTATCAAGTTGTCGAAACATCAAAGAGGAAAGAAGATCTTTGGTTGAAACTTCGATGAAGAAAGAATATATTTTACCTAAATGTCAGTGAAGAAAGATATTCTCAAGTTATTGAAACGTTGGTGAAGAAACGAGATATTTTTTCAAAACATCGGTAAAGAAAGAAGATATTTCACCGAAACTTTGGTGAAGAAAGATCTTCTCAAGATGTCAAAATTTCAAAGGAGAAAGCACTTTTTTCACCGAAACGTCAGCGAGGAGAAAAGATCTTGATCGTTGATAAAGGACATGTATTGGTGAGAGATAAAGATATTTGATCACTGATAAAGGAGCGCATATCAACAAGAAAGAAATATTCCAAGTCGCCAATACATCATAAAGAAAAAAGAGAGAAGAAGAAAGAGGGAGGAGAAAGAGAAGGAGAAAAATAGAAAAGTTTACAAAGAAGTCTGGAGCCAAAAACTTGTATTGTCCATAAAATGAGAAACTTAACTTGGAATTAGGTGAAATTTAATGGGCATGTCTGCAGTGATGAGGGCTACGAGAGTGCCATTGAGAGCCACTGGCTAATTCTACTTCAATTTTCTGAAAATGCAAAATAATGGGTCTTAAATATTTGGGTTGTTCTCAGTAACCGAGGCCCAGATAAACGTGAATTTTTTATAGGGAGTCCAAAAATTAGGCTTGAAGATACCTAGTTGGGCATCTAGAAAAATTCAAAAGGGTTTAGAGTGGAGATGTTGAAACAAGGAAAAATCCACTATTCTCGGACACTTTTGGGGGATTTTTGAAAACTTGAGAGGAGGAAAAGGGACCCTAGGTCACCAATCCAAATAAAATTATATAGTAAACATTTCAACTACTCATAGATCCAGAAAAAATTATCTTGAGGGAGGTTTCGTCATTTTTGCTCCATTTGGGAGATGGCCATTTTCTACCAAAAATTCCAAGTATGAAGGAAATGCAAAAGGACAAAATTGTCAAATCTAGATTGATGCAAAAGTTATATGGAGGATCAGATCCTGAATCTGAGAGTTGTTGTGCATTCACAATTAGGAATACTATTAGCACCCAATATAATTGTTTTCTCGGTTCTCACCAAATTTTCTTCTATAAGAGGCAGACGTTAGTCCTTGGGATTTTTGGTACCAATGAAACAAGTGCAAAAGGGGGTGAAACTACTGATTTTAGAGAGCCATAAATTTCAGCTCATAAATCAGATTGAGACATAAGTACAATCATGAAAAAGCTAATTCATAAGTGAATATATTTGAAAGCTTGGAATTTTGATTAGTTTACTAGTGCCCTTCAAAAAATCAAGGCAAAGAAGGATCTATATCTTAATTAATGACAATTTACAATATGCATAATTCTAACAATAATTTTCGCATGCAAATTTCTTGCAAAAATAGAGGTACATGAAAAACATATTTGTTTCCTATATGAGAAATAGATAAATGGATGATGCCCAAGGATCTTACAATCATGAATATGAGATCAGGGGGTTACATGTTAGCATGGGAAATGCAGAGACCGAATCCAATAGACGTAGAAGCATGGCAGAGGTGGTGGAGTTGGTTGAAACTATGAGAAGCTTGTAGAAAGAAGTGCAAATCTATAGAGCAGACAGTGAAAGGGTGATAAGAGATCATGAGGATCTGCTACATAGTTTGAATATGTTGCAGAGACAAGTCAATATATATTATGGCACAAAGAAAGCATCCAATGCAAGGCAAGTAGCAGCATCCATATCTCATGATAGGAGGAATTATCATGGGGGATTTAGGAAATCAAGGAGTGTTAATAGACATCATCATTCACCATGACACTCGATTAGAAGAGCACATGCACATTCAAGGTCAGAGAGCAGCCCTAGTGTGACCCTTATCAAAAATTAGAGGAGGAGTCTCGAGTCAAATATTTTGTTGGGAGAGCTCAGGAAGCTCAAGCCGCCATCATTTAATGGAGAGAATAGGAAGGGAGAAGATGTTGAAGCTCGATTATTGGGCATGAGAAAATATTTCTAGATGCATGATTACTCATCAAACCAGATGCAAGGGTTTCCATATATCACCTTCAGGGAAAGGCTTTCGTGTGGTGGGACCAACTGAAGCAGGTCAAGCATATTGATGAAAAGAGAATTTTGTAGAGGAAGTTCAAGTGATATTTCCTGCAACAGTACCTATCAAATCATTATTATGATAAGAATATGAAAGAATGATTTGAGTTCAAGCTAGGAAATATGACTATGAAGGAGTATGAGAAGAAGATCCAGAAGCTTTTGAGGTACATGGACTTCATCAAGGATGAGAAGGTGAAAATCCAAAGGTTCTTGAATCGGTTGCCATCATTTTACAAAGATAAAATACAATTTGATAAGCCTAAAATCTTGGAAGAAGCCATTAGGAAGGAAAAATATTTGTATGATCAAAACAAAGGAAGGCTAGCTTTCCAAAAGTCTTGGAATGATAAGAATAGAGGCAAGATGGATCGGAGAAAGAAGGGATTCGAGCTTCCTTTCATCAGGAACAACTCTCAAGCATATCAACAATGGAAACTGGTACAAGGAAATCATAAAATGATAGATTCCTTGGGGAAAAGGCCAAGACAACATCCCATAAAGTGTTGGGGATGTGAATGAGACCACTTGTATAAGGATTGTCCTCACAAGGCAGATAGGAAGAGGACTATGAATAACATTGAGGAAGTTGATATAGTGAATGACATGGGTAGGAGCATGCCAAGGATTTATGCAGCCTTGGACAACATACAAGCCTACTAACAATCCCACATGATTTAGGTAGAAGGTAAGATTAATAATCACCCTTAGCTATTTTGATTGATTCTGGAGCTAGTCATAGCTATATAGATCCAAAAATTGTTGAAAGGTTCAAATTGAAGAGATGTAAGCATGAAAAGTCTTGGTTGGTTCAACTAGCCATTGGAACCAAGAGGAAAATCAATGAACTTGTCAAGGATTACCTAATGAACATGAATGGAGCTAGCACTAAGACAGATTTGAGCATCATACCACTTAGGTCATATGATTTCTTAATTGGTATGGCTTGGTTGGACAAGCATCATGTTGTCCTATATTGATACAACAAGACTTTCACATACCTTGATGAGGAAGGCAATTCAAGGATAGTGCAAGGTATTCCAAGACCTATATATGTCAAAGAGATTTCAGCATTGAAATTGAAAAGAAGTTTTAGAAAAGGGTGCCAGACATATACAACCCATATGGAAGATTCGGCAAAGGATAAGGATCCAAATCTTGAAGATTATCTATTTTTTTGGGAATACGAAGATGTATTTGGGGAGTTTCCTGGATTGCCACCAAAAAGAGATATTGACTTCTTTATTGACTTAATGCCTAGAGTTGTCCCCAATGTCCAAAAGTCCCTATAGAATGAGCATGCTAGAGATGAAAGAGTTGTAGATGCAACTAGAAGAATTATTGAATAAGGGGTACATATGCCCAAGTGTCTCACTTTAGGGTGCCCCAGTACTCTTTGTAAAGAAAAAAGATGAAACTTTGAGGTTGAGTATTGACTTTAGGCAACTTAATAAGGTTATTGTGAAGAACATGTACCCTCTACCACGGATTGATGTTCTTTTTGATCAAATAAAAGGAGAAAGGATATTTTCCAAGATTGACCTAAGGTCGGGTTACCATCAAGTGAGAAGAATAGAATAAGACACTAGCAAGACAACGTTCAGGACAAGGTATGGCTATTATGACTTTGTGGTGGTTCCATTTGGCTTGACAAATTCACCAACTACTTTTATGTGTCTAATGAATGGAGTGTTCAGGGAATACCTAGACAAATTCATCATTGTCTTCTTAGATGATATTTGTATCTACTCCAAGACAAAGGAGGAGCATGAGCAACACTTAGGGATAGTGCTACAGGTGTTGAGAGAGCACCAATTGTATTCCAAGTTAAGAAAGTACACTTTCTATCACAGGAAAAATCCATTATTTGGGCCACATCGTCTCAGAGGAGGGCATAGTGGTGGATTTTGAGATTATTGAAGCAATCAAAAGTTGGTTAGTGCCAAAGAATGTTTCAAAAGTGAGATCCTTTATGGGACTAGCTAGATATTATAGGATATTGATTGAAGATTTGTCCAAGGTCACACATTCGATCACTTCACTGCAAAAGAAGGGAACAAAGTTTGAATGGACTGCCAAATGTGAAGAGAGTTTCCATCATTCGAAGGAGTTGTTGACCAATGCACCTATTTTAAAGGTTGCAGATCCAGATAAATATTTTGTTGTGTGCGCAGATGCATGAAAGGAAGGGCTTGGTGGAGTCCTTACATAAAATGGGCATGTCATATGTTACAAGTCAAGGAAGCTCAAAGAGCACGAAAGAAATTATGTTAGCCATGACTTGGAGTTGGAAACCGTAGTTCATGCCTTAAAAATGTGGAGGCATTATCTCATAGGCATAAAATTTGAGTTGAAGACAGTTCATAGTGGTCTAAAACACTTGTTTGAACATCCAACGCTAAATGTCAGACAGACTAGATGGCTGGAATTTCTTAGTGAATACGACTTCGACATCAAGAACATAAAGGGCAAGGAGAACAGAGTGGTTGATGCACTCGGCATGAGGGTGTATTAAATGCATGCCACAACCATTAGCATGTACTGTTTATATTTTAAAAGTGGAATTTTGGAATTTATAGCATCATATCAACATTATGCACAAATTACAGAAGGCTTACAATGGGAAAATATACCATTGAAGTTTAAACACCACATACTAGAAGAGAATGGAATTATGTTGTTTAGGGACAAATTTTATGTTCCTAACACTTAGGAATTGAGAAATACAGTGCTAAAAAGGATGCACAATGTACCATATCTTGGTCATCCAGGGTACCAGAAGATAATTGCAGTAGTAAGAAGTCAGTATTTATGGCCTGGAATGAAGGATGTGGTTGATTACATAGACATGTGCGTGGAATGTTAGAAGGTGAATATTGAACACAAGCATCCAACGAGATTATTATAGCCATTGCCCATTCATGAACGGAAATGGGAGGTAATTACAATAGATTTTATCACCAAGTTGCCAAGAAAAACAAGGCAACATGATTCCATCATGTTAGTGGTGGAAAAGCTTACAAAGGCTGCACATTTTATTCCAGTGAAAATGACTCACAAGGAAGCCAATATTGCAAAGATTTATATGAAGGAAATTGCCAAGCTACATGGTGTGCATAAGGTAATAGTGTCAGATAGATATCCCAAGTTCACTTCTAAATTTTGGAAGGGGTTGTTTAATGGATTTGGGACTAAATTGAATTTTAGGATAGCATATCATCCAGAACTAGATGGGCATACAGAGAGGACCAACCAGATATTGAAGATATGTTGAGAATGTATGTAATGGAAAAGCCTTCCAAGTGGGAATACTACCTTCATCTAGTTGAATTTGCTTACAATAATGAGTACCATGCATCATTGGAGATGATCTCGTTTAAAGCCATGTATGGAAAAAAATGCAACATGCCAGTAAGTTGGGACAACCAAACAGACATAGCGGTTATTGGGTAAGAATTTCTAAGGGAAATGGAAGAGCATATATTAAAGATCAAGTAGAATTTAAAGGTTTGATGGGATAGGAAAAATATTTATGCAAATAAAAGCAGGACATATAGGGAATTGAAAGTGGATGAGCATGTGTTTTTAAAAGTAAAGGCCAAGAGGAGCTCGCTAAGATTGGGATGTTGCCCAAAGTTGGCAGTGAGATATTGTGGGTCATTTGAAGTTCTAGAGAAAATAGGCCCAGTTGCATACATGTTTGCATTGCCTACATCCATGGGAATTCATAATGTGTTTCATGTATATTTATTGAAGAAATGTGCATGATGTTAACCATGTAATTGTTTGGATTGTGATCCAAGTGGAGCAGGAAGGGGACTTTCAGTTAGAGCTAGTGCGCATTCTGGACTGGAAATTCAAAATTCTCAAGAACAAAGACATCAACCTAGTAAAGCTCCAATGGACTTGCTACGGTCCTGACGATGCCACATGAGAGCATGGGGAGACCATGCAGGAGGAGTACCTGTAATTTTTTAAGAAAATTGAATGTATATTTATATATAAGTGTACAAGACTCCATTTTGGCATATGAAGTTCCTGGAGCCACATCTCAGAGATTCCATGTCTGATCTATATTAGATCCTTGGAATGGAAGTGGTACAGCATGAGGGACTATGGTTCAAAGAAGGGGGTACACCTCCTTAGGTTGTGTAGGTTGAGAGGAACGAAAGATTGTTGGTTGGAATTGTTGCAGAAGTTGTGAACTTGCAAAAGTATCAAGTACTATGGTGTAAATTATGTACATGTATATGGTATGGTGTTGTGCACCGAGGATGGTGCGAATTGTAGTGGGAGGGGAATGTAACATCTCCATTTTTAATCCCTGGTTTAGCAATGTATAATGCAAATATGATATATGGCCATGGGCCAAGTGATGTAATATCTAAACATTGTATATCGAAATAATAAAATAAAATGTAACGCCAACTACATATGGACACAGATAGAGTTATGACAGATTAGTTTCCACTAGAGAGGGGGTTCCAAGGGGGAATTATTCACAGGTATTAATCCCAACCCACTTTCTAAAATTATTATTGATTATGAACCTTTCTAATTTCCTTTTGAGTGTATCAAAGCCCCAATCATTGAATACATGTAAGAGGATTGGTGTGAAAAGTCACTTCGCATAGTTATTAAGAGCATGGGGTTGAGCACAATCAACATTAGGGAACGTGGGAGTCAACGTGCATGGGTAAAAGGGAAATTTGAATGGGTATTGTGGGCAGTTTTTAGAATCAGTTTTTGGGACAGTGTTATCCCTTGAGATGTTCTAGGTTGTAAATGGAACTATGTCAAAGCACCTCGGAGCTAAAACTTATATATGGTTTTAAAGTTGTAATGTGGTGTAATTCTTATCCTAATATAATTTAATTTATCACAACCCTCAAAGTCATTTCAGATAGGATGATCAAAGGACTCGCAACCCAAGAGGCTTTTTCCCATGTGTATCACCCGTCTGGGATTTAAAGGTGATGGATGGATGGATTCAGAAGAAAAATACAATAAAACATACAAGGTATTCCTATGAACAAATCTTGCAGTCTTTACAAAGAGAAAAACATGTTGAGCATAAAGAATTCAATAGTTAAAACAGGATGATATGAAATTATGAAGGGTATATGCTTAGGACAAAATCATGTTTAATACATTAAACGATATCAAATATTTATGAATTCATTCAATCATATCAAACATAAATGGGAAAGAAATTGTTCATTTGTTATGAAATAAATTCCAATCACATAAAAAACCCCATACATTCACAATGAATATGATGACAATTGTTGTCTGAGGATTTTATTAATGAGCAAATCAGATCTACAATGTTTGAAGAATATGTATGACATTACATGGACATTACAATGGAGTACAATACAATAACACGAACTGATACAACCATGGTGAATGAATCTCTACAAGCGCTCTATACTCTTTTCATAATTTGTCTTCTTCTATGAGCTCTATTGATCTGGCAAACCCTGAGAACAAGTTACATTCTAATTCCCAAAAAATACCAACCCTTACAAGATGTGCCTCGCTTCTCTTTTATAGTTGCACTCTTGTCCAAAAACAACTTATTGAAACTGCTTACTGCTTTCTTGTTCCTGAAACCACCTCTTGTTTCTTGAAGTGTTTTACCTTGGTAACAATTATATTTACATAGTAAAATTATTCACCAAATTTACCCTTATTGGGTTGGTTGTGAGCTGCTCGATTATCCTTGTCTTGGCAAGTGTATTTTGGAAAATTGTGTTATGACCCAAGAGGGGCATATATGGGGTTAAATGTATGGGAGCTTGATTCTTGACTAGTTTGGGAAGTTGAGTGTCATCGTGAGATCCATCCTTGTGGATTCATATCCCTAGCTAGGGTTGAATTGTTGTTGAGACTTAAAACAACAATGTCTAAGGTTGGGTGGAACTTTCTTGGTCTGCATCCAGTTGGTGATTGGTTTCGATAAAGAGAAGTGTTCCCTGTCATGGTTATCTCTACTTGTATATTTATTCCACTATGTATTAATTATTAACTATGAAATATGTATTGATAATGTGTTTGCTTGTTGGTTATTATTGTGCATGGCATAATGTGCATTTATTTTATAGTGTAGCATGAATCTTGATTAATGCATGTGTTTTCATTGTATTTCTTTCATGCTTCATTATTAATCATTTGGTATTAGAATATTTGAATCATCCCAAGAGGGAAAATTTAGAGGTACACGGGCAGTGGGTACGGTTCATATTAGAGCATAGACCAAATCATTTTAGGTTTGTTGATATGGGTGCATCACAAATTGGTATCAGAGTTGTAGGTTACAACATCGGTACTTCAAGTTCTTGCTACATGATAGAACAACAACGTTTGGATGAGTTTCTTTGGAGCAAAATCAATTAACAAAATTGAACATCACAGAACGGGGGAGTTTTTGTTGTTTAAACCCTGTAAACCGGATCTAGGTTGATCCTCCATGCCCTTGACCTTCTAGTGATCTCCTCCTTCGCAATCATAGAAATTGAGTCAACAGTTTGCAAGCAAGAGAAACTAGCGCACAGGAACTGTGGATCTAGTATTCCACGTGTGAATCCCCGGGCACTATTTTCTTTTATCCCACATGCATGGGGAAGTTTTCAAGTGAATGATTTATAAGCAAAAGGGGACCTTACATTACTTGTGTGTGATAAAAGAAACCATGGAATCTTGCAGAGTTTGTCCATGATGTAACTTTTGTTGATTAAGACCCACGCTAAAATCAAAAATCATGTTCACCGAATCGGGGTTGACTGAAAGGGAGCCAAGGAGTTTGTGTGGGGTGCCCAATGGGTTGGTGGCCCGATGGTTAGACCAGACTAACATCATATCACTCCCCTATTGGATAGAAGTTACGTGTAAGCATGGTGCATCAGTGCCCTAGTGTCTCGATGGGCCAGTGCCCCGACAGTCAAACCAGACCAACATCAAATCACTCCCATGTTCGACTAAAGTTACTTGAAGCACCCGGTGGGTTGGTGCCCCAATGTCTCAATGGACCGATTCATGTTGGCCCAGTGGGTATCATATTAGATTTATTCAGTTGGAGGTGTGGGTTAGTGCCTCGGTGGCCTAGTGGGTCAGTACCCTCGATACCGAAGACCAAACAAATGTTAAGAAGTGGATCGGAGTGGAAGCGTCAAGGGTCTCTATGCCCCGATTCTTTGATAGACTAATATACCAAATAAATTCATAGGTTGTAGGGTGTTATATCACAATTTTTGTGGAGCAGAGCGCCCAGTGGGCCTGTCGATTGGTAGATCGGACTAGATCGGGATCGAAAGGAAGATCAACGAGGAGAAGGGGAAGTATTTATCCCAGTGGCCAGTATCCCAATTCCACATCATCTGCCATGTCACAGCCACATCATCACCACATAAGTGCCACATCATCATATTTCCACGTATGCAAGATTTTCCCTCAATGTAAAAATAAATAAAAATTGTTTGAAATAAATTGTAAAAAGGAGAAAGTTGTAGATTCCAAATTGCTATAGTTTTTTACTGGAGCATTAGTTTGAAAATATGAGAGTTGCTATGAATTCATTGTCATTACTATTATCTATGTCTCTTACAAAATTTTCTCTAATTCTTGACATATTTTTCTCTGCAGTTGACAGAAGTTGGCCTTTCAATAAAATTGCACCAGTGGAAAAAGTGCACAAATAGGGTGAAAGTGGTTTTTTCAAGAAGTCATAAATTTCAACTCAGAGATCGAATTGAGGCACATGAATAGCCATTGGAAAGCTAATTTAGAGGAGAATAACTTGAAACTATTATAATTTTGAAAACTATGATATAATTCTTCATGAAATGAGCAGAAAAAAGGACATGTAGCATTAATCGACAATTTTTTTATAATTTGTATAACTCTAACAAAAATGGTTGCTTGCACATTTTGAAGAGTTAGGGGATAGAAACATAACAATTCAGGCTAAGAATGAAAATTTGGGACATGGAGGAAGGAGAGGGAGCCTTTATTCATGATAGAGAAGCCAAAGGTCAAAACATCAATGTTGGTTGTTGTGCTGAGAGGGGGGGTGAATCAGTATCAATTATAATTTAGCACCTTTTAAAAACTTTAACTTTTCAATCAAAAAAATGCATCCCAATATAGAGTAAAGAGTAGAAGAACAAATATACAATGCGCAACATATTTACATGGAAATCCAAATGGAAGAAAACCACATAATTTTTTTCTTATATAATAACAAGATTACATTAATAGGAAGCTACAACTTCCAAGATTCTCCAACTCCAACTAAAGGGAGGAACCAAACCCCTGATTTGTAGGCACCAACCTTACAACTCCATAGATTCTCCAGTTCCAACTAGAAGGAGGCTCCAACCGCCTTTCCTTGCCCCTTCCTTCCACCCTCAGATATGTATATAAAAGAATCAACCTATCACTTTCATTGTCATTATCACTATCATTGATACATAATCATCATCAAACTTGGTCCACACAAAGATCCTAGTTCCACATGGGTCCACATATAAAACCCAACAACCACATAAAAACATGTGCCAAGATCTCTAAGGATACGCCTCAAATCATGTGCCAAAATACCCAAAATTTGAGCCTCACAAACTGGGTCCACATAGAGATATTAGGTCCACATGGGTCCACATATAAACCCCAACAACCTCACGACAACATCACAAATTTATAGTAGAGCGTACGGAAACATCACAACCTTATAACATGCCTTGAGAATAAGAAAGACCTTAAGAGAATCCCTTAGACTTCTCTTGCACACCAGAAGACACCCCAAACACCTTGTGCACACCTCAGACTTGATATCTTGCTGGTTACACAAAAAATGAAAAATTCTATCAAGTATTTGTAGTAATTTTGTCCCCAAAAATTTATCTAAGCCAACCTCAATTTTCTGGTTAGGTTATTGGACGGAAAAATTAATATCTCCTCCTTCCTAGGGAGTTAGAGGGAATTACATATGTTGTTGGAAAGGTCTTTGAATAAGCTTTCCAACCATGTAACTTGTGCTTCCAGAATTTCCACATACCATTTTCATGGAAAAGCTACTAGGTGATGGGATCGGTTGAAGCAAGTTGAGCACATCAATGAAAGTAGGACTACTTGGAAGAAGTTCAAGCGATATTTTTAGGAGTACCTTTTAGAACACTTATATGAAAAGAAAATGCAAGAGCTCTTTGAACTCAGGTTGGGAAGAATGACCATGGTATAATATGAAAAGAAGTTCTTGGGATTGTTGAAGTATGTGGGGTTTATCAAGGATGAGAAGGTGAAGATACAAAGGTTTTTGAGTGGACTTTCATCATTTTATAAAGATAAGATTCAATATGATGAGCCCAAAACTTTGACAAAGACCATTAGAAAGGATAAGTACCTATATGAGCAAGGCAAGGGCAGAGAATCCTTGCATAATTCTTGAAAGGATAAGAAGAAGGAGAAATATGATCATAGAAGGAAGGGATTCAAACCCCCTTTCAACAGAAATAGTCCAAATAAAAATTAGCAAGAGCAATCTACTAAGAATGAATCTAAGAAAGAAGACTCCTTGAGAAAAAGGGGAAGACCACCAATCCAACGTTGGGGATGCAAAGAAGACCAATTGTACAAGGATTTCCCTCACAGAGGAGATAAAACGAAGACCATGCACAACATCTAAGAAGCATCTACAGTAGAATACATGGGCAGAAGTATTCCAAGAATATATGTAGCCTTAGAAGATCGACAAGAAGAATACCAATCCAATATGATCAAAGTGGAAGGTAAGATCATTAATCATCATGTTGCTATTTTAATTGATTCGGGATCAAGCCATTGTTACATTGATCCTAAAATAGTGGATAGATTAAATTTGGAGACAAGTAATCTTGAATAAACAAGTTTGGTTTAGCTAGGCATTGGAACCAAAAGAAGGATCAATGAGACTGGAATTAACAACCCTTTATTTGTCGTCCTTTCTTCCTTTTATATCCTTCTCAGCTCTGGAGCTCTATCTCTTTCATTTCTTCTCGACTCACTCTACTCACTAACAGTGTCGCACGCTTATGTCACCTGCTTGCATTCCACGTAGTCTTTCTAGAATCGGGGCAATTTTAACTACCTTGCCAACTCATCTTTTTCCTACTCCATGTTCCCTCGTGCTATTGGAAGTATTCATTCAGGGAGATTTCTTGATGATTCCTTTCTTGATTCCGACATGTGTTTTCTTGATTTCTAGTGTGCATCCCAAAACTCGACCCAGCGTGCATTACCAAAACTTGCTCTAATGCACACTTCTTTTCAATCCTCGTGCATCTACTTGGGTGCATGCAAAACTAGAATGAGCACGCACAACTTCCTTTGTGCATGCGCATGATACTAACCCAAAACGTTGGCTCCCAATAGGCTCCCACCACTATTATTTTGCTTCTCCTTGAGCCAACTACCTCATGGAATGACTTTCGCAACTAACCAAACTGTGTATCTGATTTCTTGCATGAATTCCTTGAACTGGCGCTCGGGCCAATCGAGGTGGCCCTAAATATCCTGGTTAATAAATTGAACAGTTGCATCAACATTGACTGCAGTGACCTGAGGAACGATCAGGTTCATTGCGTTGATTTTCTAAATTAAGGGGTCGACAACAACCTGCGCATTCACGAGCTAGGTGTACAATATCAAGGCCTTATTGGTCATATAAGTGATGAGCTCTGAGATATTACGTTGCTCAACCTAGGTTGTAGTGATCTCCTTTGTCTTTATTACAATTGTTATCATCGCAGTTGTGCGCTCTCTCGAAGGTAAAGAGGTAAGGTTTCTCTTTTGTTGTGTGACCTCAACCTCAACTGCATGAACTCTATCATGGTTAACTGTCAATTCTAGGGGACGTTGTAAATGGTTCCAAAAATTAAAGTTATGATTGACTAACTCATAAAAATCTTGGGCACGACTTCGACCATCCCGGACAACTTCTTTTGATGTGGCAATCTGCCACTGCAATATTATCTTCTCTGACGTTAACCATTGAATCTACACATGAAGATATAGATTATGAGATTCCAGGACATGACTGCGCTCAACAATGGATCTAATTTTCTGTGGGGCCGGAATTTCTAGTTGAACTTGCTCATATTGAAAAACCTATGAGAAGGCCTCATCCAGAGCAATGAAGACATCAATGTGACTAGCTAGCATGGTCTCATATTTGCCCTCAATTTTTGTATGCACAACCACTTTAGCAAGATGCAATGTATGTAAGTTTTGTTGAGCAACTTCAACTTCTTGTCATGCACGGGATTCTTGTTGTAATTGGGATCTAGTGGTTGCATTACTGGAGACTTACTGGTCAAGTTGAAGGTGTAATTGGGCATTTTCTCACGTGAGATTTTGATTTTGTTCCCCCATCTTGTGGACCATAGTAGTGATAAATCTCTATATCTTCGCAGTAGGGGCCTATGACAGGTCAAGTTCTTTCTGGGCCGAGTCAAACAAGATCATGGTGAGCAGGTTGACACTCATCACTCTGTGTTGGCTCACTCCCAGAGCATCGATGGATTAGGGTGTTGGGGGTGGAGATTCCGACAGTGAGGGTAAATCCATTTGATGTCCCAGAGTGTCCACCTTCCTTACCATATCATCTTGGAATGCTTGTTGCTTGTTCAATTGAGCGCGAGGCTCCTTCATCAGCTTCGCGATTTTTCGACTTTGTGTGGGGGAGCTAATCTTTGCCTGCCTCTTGGTGGTTGTACACTAATGTTTACCTTAACATGATTGGACCTTGGTCTACATTGAAGGTGGTGGAACCTCTTCTTTCATAGGGTTCACACGGGGTGAAGGTGATCAATCTCCCTTTGGGCTGGATCCAAGGTTGATATGATGGGCATCTTGCACTTTAGTGTTCATCATAAACAGGAGCCTCATGTTCCTTTGATATATCATCTTTGTCACATTATCGAGCATTAGCCATGGCCCTGTTCTATTCTTGGAAGTTCTTTGTTCTTATCTCAAATTCATCTTGCACCTTAGAGAAGGGAGGCTAGTATTTGGTTGGTAGTTTGCAACTCCCTCCATGATATCCCTTTCCGTAATGTCAAAAGGGAGCTCAATTGTCGACTTGTCTATGGATGTGTGGGGAGATATTAAAACATTATGGAAATTACACATAAATTCAAAGTAATCAACATACCTGTCGAAGATGTATGTCAGAATGCATACCCTCTCAGTGAAAGTGATGATCAATTGTGTGTACCATCGGTGGAAGTCTTTGGCAATCGTTGCATGGACCTCTGCAATCTTGGAATGTTGGAGTGGTAAGAACCAAGGATCAAGAAATGATGGGGAACCTTCCATGTCGATTTCAAATCTAGGTGGTGGTATCCACAACACCATACCTAGGAATAGGATGACCCAACTATAGTGAAATTCCTTTCCCTGATCCTAAACATTGAGACAAACGATGATGAAATCCTTTAGTAAATAAGGTTCCCAAGCCATCTGAATCCCTTGAATACATCTTTCTACTATGAGAATGACTCCTATAGTGCATTCCTCCTTCTGACACTTGCAAATGAGCTTGTAAGCCAATAATTGTGTGGCAAACCGAATTGATGGATTGTTGATTTTGGGGATCAAAACCCCTTGTTTTCCCCTACGTGTGATGAATCTAGAATATACTTCCTCTCGAGCTTCATATTTTGCTCTAAGTCCAACCGTCGAGTCTTCGCTGGAAGTGGGAAGGTCGTAAATCCCATGTAGAATGTTCTCATCGATAAGATAGGGTTGGTACAACCATAGGTATCCCTCGTGCAATCTAGTGAGGAGGAAAAACACACATGACTAAACAGACTGAGCACGACCGAAGTGTGGACACATACACAGGGAGAGAATGCCATATTTATTTAGAGGATTTTCCCACTCCTGGATCACTACTCTATCAGTGCCATCTTCTTTTTGGATGACCTCTATGTATTTGTCAAACTGCAATTCAAGGAACTGATTGGGCTCCCTGACGTTGTAGTCGACACATTTGAGCAAGGAAACCTTCTCAAATGTAGAACCTTCAAACTATACATCGAATGGTAACATGGGATCAGGAATTCGTTGTTCCTTCATGGCCTTAGACTTCACATGAATTCGAGGAAGAAGTAAGGAGGCAGACTATTGCACTCTCCCTTAAGATAATGAATTCTTAATGACACCTGTGTTTCCTTGAATGTGGAGTTATTGTCTCGTCTTTTCCTTGAATTGGTCGATACCGTCTTCCCTCCAAGTCGTCAGATTCGTCATGTTGGATGACGATCAATCCTTGTAGATTTATTGTTGAGATTTCCACCATCCCCCGTAATTAACTCCTGCTTTATTCTAAATCAAGCAAATAGTCCTCCTATCAGCGACATTAATGAGCCTATATTCCTAAATTTGGATGAAGTTGATGCGGTGTAACTTACTGTCATATCGACCATTATTATCACGAACCTATTTCCACCGACAGATCTTGTAAATTGATGATGACTTGATAACTCCGTACATGTGTGAGTCTTATTCTCCGAGGGCACCACGCATGCTCTTGCGCACGCCTGCCTTATTTACTTCTAGGTTATTTGGTCATAGCGACCCCTAGTAGGTCACAACATCTCCTCATACACTCCCATCTGATCATATTCAACCATGGATGAGTTGAACTAGGCTCGGCTAGTTCCGGTAGAATCCATTGAAAAACTAGTTCATCCACACTTATCTCCAGCACGTCCATTTTCTCAATGAGGATTGGAAAGGGCAAGGCAGTAAACATTCCTTTGGTTGACACAAATGGAGTATTTGCTTCTATCATTTGTGCTCGTGATTCTCATATGTGTCTCATGGAGAACCGGGGGACCGAGGGTACAGGGTGTTTTCTTGGAAGCATACGTCGAGCCTTCAAATATTGGTTGTGTACTTTGCGTCATTGCTTGGATATCCATTGTCTTTCATAAGAGCACGTGTATTGATAGATATATACATATGTTCTTAATATTTCATGCAAGGATACCTCTACTGCTTCCCATTCACAGAAAGGGTCTCGATGCACAACCCACCATCGCGCAGGTATTCCTATTAGTATTGTATCAAGGGCATGAACTCAGTGGTGTTCGGGAATGTGTTAGATCTGGCCCGTCAAACTGGTAGGATCCAAATTCTTCCTCGCGTAGCTCGACAGTGATATGTGCACATCACCTTGTCAAGACTTCATACAATTTTTGTTGTTATCTCTCCATGGCATCTTCAGAATTCATGTCATAGGTTTTCACACTTTGCCAACTCAACTCTCCATATGTGGTGGGATTGATATAATATTCCTTATGCCCAGTGATCTTATAGATGTTCTCAATAACAGAGCTTCGTGCATCCTCATCCATCGGCTCATTGTACATGTCCCCTTCATTAGGATCTAGAGGTGTGGTCACATGAAGGGTGTCCATAATCTCTATAACTTCAAAGTATGCCTTCATCTTCACCCCTTCTATATTCACCTCAACTTATTCCATCATCCTATAGGGTAGATCTTGTATTTGTTTTCCAACCATAGCATGATGGGTGACCAAATTAGACTCAGATTTCCCATCAACTCCTAAGACTTCTTTGGAAGAATATTTACGTCAAAGCCCAGATCCAACATGACTCCATCCATTTCATAGCTCCCAAGTTCAACTGTCATTTTGAATTCTCTGCCCATGCACTTCTACTTACTGACCAGACAGAGATCCCTTTCTGGTAGGGGGGTTGATATAGTTTTCTCTTTCCCTTGTCACCCCATTCAAGTAGGTAACATTTGTGTCATATTTCTCGCAACATCGAGATCATTTATCATCTCAAACAACAATGCAAGAAATTACTTCCTTGGTCTTCAGTCTCTATCTCGTAACCCAAGTCATGCAACGCTTCTTCACGTGTTGTGTGCTTCAACTTCTCGAGGTGATGTTCCTTAATCGCTCTTTTCTCAGTGTGTCGCAACTCTTCCTATTTGTGTGCTTCTTCCAATGACCTTTGCATTGCACATTATATTTATTTTCCCATGCAAGCTTCTTCCACATTGCACATTATATTTATTTTCCCATGCAAGCTTCTTCCAACGACCTCTACATCGGCATAGTTGTAATTCTCCTTCTAGTATTACCTTTTTCATAACCCGTTTGGAATTCTTCATTTATCTAAGCTCTCAAGAAACCTTTTGCATCGCGACGCTATGCTTGCAGATCCTCTCATACCCATTCTTCTTCGATGGCCTTTTACGCATTGTGCAAAAATTACTTTTGTTGTGCAACATCAAACTTAGGAGGTGGATGCACAACCCTTCTGGTTTTTTCCTTCAGTTTTTGACCCGAGCTTTCCCCATGCTCGAAGTCCATTCTTGTCTTCACTCCTCCTTAGGTTATGACTTGGACATCAACCTCCTCATCCTTCTTATTTTTGCACAACTCTACACACACCATGTTTCAATGCGCCTTCTTTTCTTCCCATTTCTTTAGTAATTCGAGACAGTCTTATGTGAAATGCCAGGGGATATAACAGTACCCATAAAGAGCGCGCGGTTTGGTACAAAAACCTGATACATGACCAATTTCTCCACAATTAAATCAAGTGCGGGGTATGCCTCCCCCTCCTCCATATCCTTGTTCGTAACTGCACCCATATCTGCCTCTGGGACCTCCTTGATAGCCACCTCTTTCCACACCACCACGATCACCACCCTTTTGTTCTTCTTGCACCCATAATACATCGTGGGTGTGGTCTTGCATCAGCTAGAGTGATCGAAATTTACTAACATCATGTCCCACAAACTTACAGAACTCACAGAATGAGGTATGATGGATCTTATGATATTTTTCCAACGTTGGGTAGTGGGGTGGTACATGGCCCAACTGTCTGCAAATATTGCACCATTCAGTTTGAGACCAAGTCGGAAATGGACTTGGAATGCCTATCACCACATAATTGCAAAGTACATGGCACTCATCCCTGTGATTCCCCTCAGATCGACATGTGGTACACCATATGTGCTCACGCACAACTTTTGTCTTTGCCATATCTTGCAACTGCATTGACAGAATGGCCAGTTGCAACTGCACCTGCGCCAATCTTGTCAATGTCTCTACCCCTCTTGGTGTAGACTCCAAGCGCATTGCAATCTCATAATTGGACCCTGAATCCATTTCATATGATGGGAGTTGTCATAGTATTGGGTGTTTCCCTTCTATGTGCTACTCATGGTGCTACCGTGGAAAATACTTTATTTGAAGATGGTGATGGTGCAAATATGTTCTATGTTTTTAACCCAACTCAAGCTAAAGAGACGTATTCCATGGTCGTTGTTAACCACTTCTGGTCCCATATTTTTGGGGTTTCTTTTTCTAATAAACGTTGGTTACATTTCTTCATGTTATTTGTGTGAGTGACCTTTGCCTGATTCATCACCTTCCGCTGGGTGAGCGGGACTCGTATATGGGTGAGTAACCCCGCAATAAACCATTCTCTATGTTGTACGTCCTGGATCTGGAATTCCAACTGATCCAACAAAATTTTGAACCATTGCTCATAATCCCACACGGTTTCTCCTTGTTTCTGCTTAATCTCCTTGATTTTCGTAATGCACTGAGACTCTAACTTAAGTTTCTGGAATTCCCTAAGAAGATTTCGCTTGATTTTTGCTAGGGACCTCGCTTGTCCTGTCAGTGCAGTGGCATTATACTTCATGTACCATGTCAAGGCTCTGTCCCTAAACGTAGTTTCCAGTCGCACAATCTTCATTACTTCGTATTTGATCCTTTTCACAGACCATATCGCTTCACACATGAACCAATGTTGTTTTGCATCATCTCTACCTGTTCCATGGAACACGAATAACCTCAGGGTATTATCTTGATTTTCCATCCTCAAGCTCAAACTAAATCCTTCAATCTGATTGTTGGGTGTCAGGATTCTCAACACTAATTCTCTCCTTGGTGAAGTAGCACTGACTTCTCCTTGTTCTTCACTCATCTCTTCTTTTCTATCTTCTTATACTCTTTCTTCTACTATTTCTCCTATTCCAATTGCCTCACTATGTGTTGTTCTTTCTTCTTGATTACAAATGTGCAAGGGGAGCGGTTCAAAGGGGGGGGGTAATTCCATCTTCTTCTACATTTATTGTGAGGTGATCTAGAGAGCTTCCTACTCGTAGTCACGCAAGACCACCTACTATCGCCAATTCTTCTCCCCCACCATTAGGGGAGCCTCCATCTACACTCTTCCACACTTCTTCTGGGTGCAGTTTATTTTCTCTTCATCCTAAGCCCGACCCTTCATTGTGCACCCCTTGCTATCTTCCTTTCATTCCTCTGTTCTGCTTTATTCTTAACTCAACTCTTCTTATGTATCTCTCAGCTCTTTCTCTCCTTTGTTCCTCTGGGTCCATCCCATTCCTCACCTCATCTCATCAAATTTTGGATCCTCCTAAATGGATCCAACTCCTTCCTCATTTTCCCTTGTCTTTTCACCCCCCCAGCGCTAGGGGAGTCTACTCATCCATCCTATTCGACTCCATGTGCATCAACCCCTTCTCCACAAAAAACATCTTTATCTAGAGTGGGATTTATTCTAGTAGTCTTTTCCTAGGACCTTCTTTGAACTTTCTTTCAACCTCGCTGAAAGAATCAATGTACTCCACATCAAATTCAATTCTATATCCCTCCTTTACTCGAGAAAAACATAAGTCAATGGCCTTAGCCCACTTGTTTTCCAATGCCTTCAGCCTATCGACTGTGTTTTGATCCCAAACTATTGGCTCTAGTTGCCTCAAAGCAGTATTAGTGCCAGTCTACCTTTTTAGCCATTCATACAATAAACAAGGAAATTCAACAAAGAAGAGCTCGTGCATATTAGTGTAGAGATACTTATCTTTCCATCACTTCACATTGACTCTCAGACCTTGTGTTTCCTATTGGGAAAACTCTTGCTTCTTTGTAGTTAGCCAATCTTGAATTTCCTCCCAAGATGGATACCATTTCATTTATTGCCTTCATTGCTCAATACAATACTTTTAGGTCCCAACAACAAAACCATTTGTTGGGTTGTTTCACACTTGTGCATGTCTTTCCTAACGCTGGGGGGTTAATACCCAGGGTTCGTCTAGAGTTGACCAACAATACCCCAAAGCATCAACATATCAATCTTCAGCCAAGGCTGAAGAAGGTCTCACTCGAGACGCTGTGAGGATCACAGAGACCATCTGGTCTTGTGTCGAGGATGAAGGACTAAACACACATAGATCCATCTGGGTTGACATTCATATAATTCATTGCATCTTACTTAACAGATAACAAGAAATCATGGAAACAACACATTCATTCAGACACGTCATTGATGCATCGTAGGTTCAAAATCAATGTAGCTTTATTATCATCCTCATTCCATCGGGCACAAGCATGCTTTAAGAAAAACATATATCGACAACAACAAGGTCTCGTATTCCCTCAAATAATTCCCCAAATTTGCAATACATTGTGCCATGCACATTCTTTTGGACCTTTAACACATGACAAACTCAAACTTACAATCATAAGCATTACAATACTACAGATGTTTAGAGTAAGCTCTTCAACAATAGACAACAAGTAATGACCCAGTGAATCAACAACCCTTTCTTTGTCGTCCTTGCTTCCTTTTATATCCTTCTTGACTATGGATCTCTGTCTCTTTCAGTTATTCTCCACTTGCTCTACAGACTAACAGTCTCACACGCTTCTGTCACCTTCCTACATTCCACGTAGTCTTTCTGGAATCGACACAATCTTAACTACCTTGCCAGCTCATCTTTTGTCTACTCCATGTTCCCTCATGTTGTTGCAAGTAATCATTCAGGGATATTTACCGATGATTCCTTCCGTGATTTCGGCATGTGTTTTCTTGATTTCTAGTTGGCATCCCAAAACTCAAGCCAGCACACATTACCAAAACTTTCTCTGATGTGCACTTCCTGTCAATCATCGCGCATTTTTTTGGGTGCACGCAAAACTGGAATGAGCGCACACAACTTCATTTGTGTGCACGTGCGTGATACTAACCCAAAACTTTGGCTGCCAACATCAAATCAACCATGACCTTTGATAAGACTTCATCTGGATCTAGTGAAGAATCATGAACTATAGTTGACTTAGAGGCCTTCAATAACTGTGTTTCTTGGACTTTCAAGGCTTCATTTTCAACATATAAGTATTCTATGGTTTTCTTACTCTCTACCAATTGTTTATATAGCTGCTCCTTTTCCTCAAAGCTTGCCTATAGATTAGGGATCTGCACATGTTGTATATCAAGGATGCTTAGTTTCTTCTTAAGGACTTTTATCCCATTGACCTTTTGCTTTATCAAATATCCCACAACAACAAGATTCTCAGGGTCTATACTCAAGGAAACAATTTTCTTCTCTAACTCAATAATTTGAGTCTGTTTGGTTTTGGTAGCCAACTTTTCCTACTTCAACTACTTATAAATTTTCACCTTGCATTTTTTGTACATTGGCAGTAGATTGGAGGAATCTTATGTAAAGCATATCATTGGTTTGTTTATTAATTCAATCATGTCCATTGGGTGGACATCACAAAGATTCATTTTCATTTGTGTAGCTTTGTAATCAACAGGGGAATGGGATATAGGGTTCGTTGGCTCAAGTATGGCAAGTTGAATGTCCCATGTTGATAATCCACAACAGAGAGTACTTTTTTCTGAGCCATATTTTCTCCACGAGCTTGGGGATACATGTTGTAGGAAAATCTCCCCGCGGACAGGTAGATCACCTCTAAGAGCTTGACCTTAACCCTAGACAGAAAAATGATTAACGTGGACACTGACTTCCTTTCAAATCTATCTAAACTAATACATGAGAAGGAAAGATAACAGAAGTACCTCTTTATCGACGTTTGTCCCTGCACGCTCTGAGTTGTGCTCCAATCCTTTTCTCCTCGTTGAGTTCTACAGACAAACAAGATATGACTACTTCCTACTCTATTGATATTAGCTTGAAAATAGATCTATCGGTTAATGATAAGTTCATGTAACATCAGACACAAACTAGAAAGAAATAGGCCAAGCGTGTCATATTAATGAGAGTAACGACAGCAGTACTTACAATCATAGATGTGAATGCGACAGCTTCGTCAAGTCCTCTTCGTCTAACCCTTGCCTGAAAGATCCACAACCTGGCTGACAACAGCTTCACTGATCACTTCTCCTTTGGCTGACTGTGTGTTTCCTATGAGATCATAGGTTTCATGCTAGCAATTCTTCCCCCTTTCCATCATCATAGAGCTTACTTATATAAGTTGAGAGGAGCTTAACCTCTTGAGTTATCTTTAGAACAAGTTGGGAACCTCCTCCTTAGATCAGGGATCTCCTGATGAAACCAAGAATTCGAGTACAACTGCTTCCTAATTTCGAAAGATTCTTTCCTTATTCTCCTCACCGGGCTAACAACTGACCCAGATTAGGGAGCGCTCCTTCAAAAGGGGCATCATAGCGCTAGAACGCTCCCTGAGAAGCTTAAGGGGAGCACCAGCGCTTCAAAAGTGGGCAGCGCTCCTTCAGAAGGGTGAGGAAGCGTTATAATGCTCCCTGAGGCCTTATAGGGGAACGCCAGCGCTCCCAAGGTTGTTTTAGGGGAGCGTTCATCCTCAAAACTCTTGATTGAAAGCCCTATTCAGGTGAACCAATTCTCCTTCTTCAAACCAAGTACATCAGATGTTTTAAGTGTCTCCTTAGTGTCGTCATCATGGCAGTATGCTTAAACGACGTTTGCGACACTTGTAACCAACTTGCGACACTTGCGAAAGCTGTAAGGAAGTTGCGACACTTACGACAATTGAGAGGAATATGCGACACTTATCCAATTGAGCAATTTTGACGTGTAACAATACATATCCTTTCTAATATATTGATTTTTCCTCTTGATATCCATGTATTGAAAAAACAAGGAGGGTTGCTTATCAAGTGTCCCTACAGTAGTGGATATCTGTGATGATTCTATTGATTCCAACAAAGCATAAGCAAGGTGTTCCACTGTAATATCAGATTCTCTTGATGTTGAACCAACTTCACATGACCCTTGACCTTGTATACTTACTCCTTTATTGGTAGTTGCTACTATGACATCTTGTGATTCTGATTTATCACCAACTTTAGCCTTCTTACTCAATTTTTCTCCCCGTGGGTCATCCACATCCATTTCAGACAATATTTATGAGAAAGACTTTTTTGTTACTTGTGATTCTTGCTTCTAGGGGGTTGAGATTGGATTTGCTAATTCTTTATGTTGGGTAAGTGTTTGATCTTGAGCATGCTTTTCCAAACTTTCTTTGACTTCTTCCCATGAGTCAAGATTATCAATCCTCTCCATTAGTGGATTTGATTGATGATTGTAGCTAGGTCTTCTAGCTAAGATCACATTAAAAGTGTCATAAACCCATTTTTGTCCTTTCTCTAAATCCAACTAATGAAGCATTTCTTCTGCAATTTCTAGGGCAATCCTGAATTTCACTAGAAAAGGACCAACCTCTTGAGGTAGCTTGAAAGTTATTGTTTGTTTGTATTGAGCAAAATGTAGGTGATCATAATGGAGTCTTTGTCTTATGTACTCTAGTGTAAATATCCTGGGAGTTATGAAGTCTAGCAGCGTGTAAGGTTCCTCTTCAAATCCATATATTCTTATGCTGGTGTAATCCTAAAAAAGGAACCAACTTCCCACTCTAGTCTCCTTGCTCAACTAAAGCATCTTCTTAAATTCAGGGAACATTCTGGGAGGTGGAGTACTATGCAACAAGGAATAAAATGAGCTCATAAACCTATTTACAAAAATTGTAAAACCTTTGTTTTGATACTACTTCCTCACTTCTATAGTCCACTCAATGACTGATTTGTGCTTTCCTAAATCATTCATTGGTTGCTCCAGGCTCTCAAAACATGACACATTGTTGAACATTATAAGATAAACCAAGTAAGCTTGGTACCTGAATGTCTTGGCACTATTGAAATTAGATAATTGGAAATGTATGATTTCTGCCATGAATTGGGAGTAATCCAATTTAGCATACATTAGAGCATTTGGAGGACATAAGACGATCATCAGTCCCAAAATGGTCAAATCTATCGCATGTCATGATCATAACCCAATACTTGGCATACCATGGTGATGGCATGTCTGGTTATCTCACAATTTTTTTTTGACTTGTAGGGTGGTGATCCAACTGGAAGTGGGTCATTTTGGGCTAGATTTCTTCTCGACAAGTTCTCTCTTTGAGGCTATAATAATGCCTGATACTTTGGGGCCAAAGCATCATCATCTAGGATTTCATAGGTAGAAATATCTGGAAATTGAAGCATCTGAGCAATGTATTCTCAAATTATTTAGTAAATTATCCTAGAGTGGGATGTGGAAACTATTAATCTCTTGTTGACTTGGTAGTTAATAGTACACTAGTTAACCAATTAAGGGAAATGTTAACTTGGGGAACAATTGCTCGAGCTAGGTTCGATTCCCATAAATGAAAAATAATCGTGACCATTGTTAGCATCGACCTAGGACCTTTGAATCAACTAGTATATGTCTAGGAATGATAAGGTCGGGTCGCAAACATCCCCTTCTCTATCAACTAGGTGATCATCCATGACATTTGGTTTCTTGGGTACTTGACATCTACTAGGGTTTGACTGGGTTGATATTGTATCAACTTACAGAGGAAAACAACCAGGAAAATAGAAAGAGGAGGGTCGATATGCTCATGAATACCTTTTTACTGGAGTGTTAAGTGTGTGTACATGCGTCTGGGTGGAATTCACCATCAGCAGTTACTTTCACCAATAAAAACCCACCTTGATAATGACAAATAAGCCACTCCTTTGGCCCACTGGGGGCACTTTTATGCCTTTTTCAGATGTTTAATGTGTGTCATCTATTTGGCATCATTATCAAGCCACTTGTCCCAATACTCTATACGATCTTATACAAGTGTCATTTAATAAATTGGGTCCCACTTCCACATGTCACATTTTAACTCAACGACGTGGATGTGCATATATCATACATATACTGACAGGTCTGCAGAGTAGTGTGACATGTAAGCACTAGGTGTATCACATTGACATAGGCCATCTGTGTCGGGCGGGGAAATAGTTTTCCTCTACTTCCCAATGATTGTATCACATCGTGGGCTTGGTGATTTGTTATCCCTTTTTCACGATGTGATTCCAATGAACGAGCACCATGTGTCTTAGGCAGTTTACTGCTTTGCATCGTGCAAGGGACATAACCTTCGTGCTAGTTACCGGTGCAAACTGAATTATCGACCATAGATTTAATCATTGATTGATCGCCATTGCAATTTTTTCCCCACACCCTTTGTTCTTATCCCTTGATCACTTGATTACTATGTGCCCATTATTTCAACCATCGATCCCTTGTCTATTAGCACTTTTCGTTTGTTTTAAACATCGGGTTGCCTCAACTTTCAACTTACGATTCTCACTTAGGCTCTTGGGCTCGTCTCTCACATAATAACTCCTAAAATTAGCCTTCCTCGCTAAAATTAAAACACTCAAATGCTAATAATCATAAAACTCAAGTAGGAACCCTACTTTTTTGGCAGGACACCAAAGGGTTTTGCCACTTTCAATCTAAAAATTCTAGTAGCACACCAATAGACAACAAGGGAGAGTTGAGTGTGGGATATTGAGGGAAGCCATAGTGGGGTTTGTGGGTAATTCATTGGAGTTGTAAATGCATGAAGAAGCAGGTTGTTAAGCATGTAGAGTGAGATTTTTGTGTGAGAAATTTTCCTAGAGCAGTGAGCTTTTTGTTGTGAGTTTCTTGTTGTAGTTGTAAGTCCCTGGAGTCCCCAACAAGAGATATTCCTAGCCAATCTATGCTATAGCCCTGGGGGGAAGTGGGAAGGCCCGAGGGATTGCATGCAGAGAAGGGGAATCCCATCCATTGGGTTGTGCCGGTTGATGGGAAGAGATTTGGTTGATTGGAATAGTTGTAGAAAAAATTAGCTTAATGTGGGTTGTATTGGGTTGTGAGTGGACAAAAGAGAGACACCCTTTCTTGTGGATTTGTATCCCTAGCTTGGGGGTGCTTTGTTGTTGATATTTGGAGTGGAAAATATATATTTGGGTGGAACGTTCGTCCTTTGTAGTTGGTTGCACATTTTCTTTTAAAAGATAAGTGTTTTATCTCAGTTCTTTATTTTTTAGTAATGAGTTTTAATTGATGTGTTTACTCTGATTTTTTTAGCAATTATATGTTGTTGTGTATATATTTAATGAACATTCATTCTTTTAAATAATGATGTTGTATGAATGGGCATTTTTATCTTGCTATATGCATTTATTTAAGTGGGTATCAAGAAAAATTTGTTGGGTTTAGTAGTGGGGGCACTACAATTTGGGTTATCAAATGCACCAATTGTCTTCATGTCTCTGATGAATGGAATGTTTAGAGAATATCTGGACAAGTTTGTGATTTTTTCTTGGATGATATCCTCATCTACTCAAAGATAGAGGAGGAACATGAGAAACTCTTAAGGATAGTGCTACATGTATTGAGGGAGCATTGATTGTATGCCAAGCTAAACAAGTGTTGATTTTATCATAGATAAATTCATTATTTGGGCCATATTATTTCAAAGGAAGGAATCACGATTGATCCTGAGAATATAGTAGCCATTAGAGGATGGCCAACACCAAATAATGTTACAGAGGTCAGATCATTCATGTGACTTGCAGGTTATTATAGAAGATTTATTGAAGGCTTTTCAAAGATTGCACACCCAATTACTTCTTTGCAAAAGATGTGATCTGGATTATTTTCGGAATGAAATGAAAGCAGAGATATTACAATGAAATACACATAAAAATTGCTAGAAATAGAGAAATACAACAATACATGATTTCTATTAATGAAAGAAATGTATACATATTATAAAAATACAGAGTGCAAGACTCACTAGAATGGTGTCAGCTTTATCTCTGAGAAGAGATGTGTTGACTACGCTCATTCGCAAGAAGATGAGTACAATGAGGCTCTAAAGGCCTTTTTATGATAAACATGAATTCCAAAAGCCTAGATATACAAAAACCTAACCCTAGGAGATGAAGTGCCAAAAGTCGTTGGGGTAAGTTAGTACATTAACTTCCCGGGGTTGTAATAACTTTTGCATACGATCTTTGTTTTAGGCGTGTGATAGCCCGTTGGAAAGGTCTTTTTGAGAACTATGCATTATGTTATCAAACATTGACTTCATTTACAATTTGACTGTGGCAAGCCAAGAAAACACTATTTAGGGCCCCAAAACGGCACTAGAAGTACAAAAAGATGTACTAACGTGAAAACTTCCAAAATAAGCCAATTGGAATAGGTGGGTGGCCACCAATATCCACCTGGATGTTGTGTAGGGATTCATGACAGACCCAAAAGTGAAAAATCCACAATTATAAAGAAATGCCCATGTTACAGAGAAACGTGTTGAATTGACAACTGTCAAGATGAGCCAGTTAAGATTTGGAATAGGTGGGTAGCCACCAGTATCCACCTGGATCAATCCTCCCCCCTTAGGAATCAATGGTGTTCATCACGTTGAGTACCCAGGGAAGAGGGGAAAGCATTTTCTGAATATGAATCTGAATCTTGGGGAGCTGCGTGCCTTGTTGGAGAAGTTGCGTTGCTTGTTCTATGGAAGGTTGTCACGAACTTGTTGTTGGCGGGGATGAATTTGTTCCACCAACCTGTTGTCTCTAGGCTTGATGGGGCATTGTGTAGGCACGATTGTAGGTGAAGAAATAATATACTCTTTCTCTTCTGCAATCTACTTCTGCTGGATAGAAGGTGTTGAGGCTGCAGTGGTTGTAGTGGCCCTCTGTGCATCCTTTGACAGATTGTGAAGAGGATGAATTTTGCAGTATGAGAGATTACATTATGACACTGTTTTTGTGGAACAATAGTCATAACTACCTGTGGTATCTTGTAGATTTGACCCCTCAAAGTAATAATGACACTATGAGTTCGAGACTCATAAACAACATTGTGTTTCCACATATATGGTTGGCCCAAAACAAAATCACAGATATCAAGAGGGGAAACATCACACACTACCTCATCCTTGAAGGGTTGGATGCCATAAGACAAGTGACACTATTGGCTGACACGTAGATCTCGTCCCTGGTGAAGCCACCCAATGTTGTCTGGTTATGGGTGTGGTGTTGTCGACAACCCCAATTGTTTGACGACCTCAGCTAAGATGAGGTTCTTCTTGCTGCTTCTATCAACAATGAAATGCAACGGGGTCCCCTTCACCCACATTTGTGAATTGAAGAGGCGCTCCCCTTCTTCAGGATCTACTGGTTCTTCTGGTTGAATTGTTACGGTCGTGACAATAGTAGTGGGGTCTACGCGCATGATTTGTCTATTTTCAATATTTTCTGGATTAAATTTTGAATCAGGGTTCGACTCATTGTCTTTGACCTCGACCACCAATGACTGTTTCAAGCGACATTCATCGGTGTTGTGCTAGGGGCTTTGTGGAAGTTGCCCCACTTCCCAGTGTAATTCTTCATCTTTCCTTTACCCTTCCTTTCATGTGTCTTGGACTGGTTGTTAGGAGGCTGTTGGTTAGGGTCATCTTTACCATGCTTTGATTGTTGCGGATTTGTAGACCCGAACTCCCATTTGTTCTTGTGCCTGAATTTATGCTTGATTTTGACAGCATATCGATAGGTAACTCCCAATGATGAGATGTTTAGGAAATCCATTTCAGTTTGGATGTATCTATGCAGAGCCCCACGGTATTTCAGAACCAGATGTCGCTTGGAGTCTTTGATACCCAGCTTGGTGCGCAAGGTATGGAAAGTATTTGTGAACTCCGACAATGTTTGGCTCTTCTCTTGTTGCAGTGTGGTCCATCTCATGTACTGGTCTTCATAGTTATCAACAAGGTAGTATTGTTCCTTGAACGCATCCACAAAAAAATCTCAAGTGGGCTTGACCCCATATATTCGAAATTCCTCTGTGGAACTTTTCTCCTAGTAAGTTTCCCTCCAATCTTTGACATGGGGGAGAGCCTTGAGGAGTGCGAAGGTGATATTTTCCTTATCGGAAAAATTGTGAACAAAGAAATAACCTTCTGGCAGATCTAATCATTTTTCTAAGGCATTTGCATATATTTGACCTTCAAGTACGGGAATATCAAAATTAACTTGTACCTTGAAGGGAGATGTTCCTCCAAAGTGGTCGCTTGATGAAGATGCGCTTATTCCTATCGGCAGGCATTGAAGGATGTGGGCAAAATTCTCCATCATTTCATCCCTCTGTTGTGCGAGAGCTTGCTCATGCAACAGGTTAATAGAATCTGTTGCTCCGTTGTTTTTATTTTCTGCCACCATAGAAGGTTTCTTGGGCGTGCAAGAGTGATTTTCCTCTTGAGACCCAACTTGCTATACTCGAACCTCATCGAGGACATGCACTGATAAAGGATCAAGAGCATCCTACTCTGATACCACTGATTCAAATTTCTTTCGGAACGAAATGAAAGCAGATATATTACAATGAAATACACACAAAAATTGTCAGAAATAGAGAAATACAACAATACATGATTTATATTAATGAAAGAAATGTACAGAGACTGTAAAAATACAGAGTGCAAGACTCACTATAATGGTGGCAGCTTTATCTCTAAGAAGAGGTGTGACAGCTATGCTCATTCACAAGAAGATGAGTACAATGAGGCTTTGAAGGCCTTTTTATGATAAACATGAATGCCAAAACCCTAGACATCTAAAAACCTAACCCTGGGAGATGAAGTGCCAAAATTCATGTGGGCCCCATTGGGGTAAGTTAGTACATTAACTTCTCAGGGCATAACTTTTGCATACGATCTCTGTTTTAGGCGTGTGATAGCCCGTTGGAAAGGTATTTTCGAGAACTATGCATTATGCTATCAAACTTTGAATTTCTCCATATTTTGACTGTGGCAAGCTAAGAAAACACTGTTTAGGGCCCCAAAATGTCCTTAGAAGTACAAAAAGATGTACTGACATGAAAACTTCCAAAATAAGCCAGTTGGAATAGGTGGGCGGCCACCAATATCCACCTGGATGTTGTATAGGGCTTCAGGATAGCCCCAGAAGTGTAGAATCCACAATTACAAAGAAATGTCCATGTTACAGAGAAACATGCTGAATTGAAAACTATCAAGATGAGCTAGTTGTGATTTGGAATAGGTGGGTGGCCACCAATATCCACCTGGATCAAGAAGGGTGTGAAATTCGAATGGACTTCTGCATGTGAAGAAATCTTTCAACACTTGAAGATATTACGAATAAGTGCACCAATATTGAAGATTGCTTACCCATAGGATAATTTTATTGGCATGCATCGAATCATGCAAGAAAGGGCTTGGTGGAGCCCTTACACAAAATGTGCATGCGGTATGCTATGAGTCAAGGAAGTTGACAGAACATGAGAGGAACTATGCCACACATGAATTAGAGTTGGAAACCATAGTTCATGCCTTAAATATGTGGAGGAATTATCTCATGGAAAAAATATTTGAGCTTAGGACAGACCATAGTGGTCTGAAATATTTGTTTGGACAACCAATATTGAATTTTAGACAAGTTAGATGGTTGGAATTCCTCATTGAATATGATTTTGATATAAATCATATCAAAGGAAATGAAAATAAAGTGGTTGATGCACTCATCATGAGAGTGCATGAGATACATGCTACAACCATTAACATGTACAAGTATGATTTAAAAGACAATTTTGGAAGCTCAAATTCATATCAACATTATTTGCAAGCAAAAGAAGCATTACATCAGGGTAATTTTCAGTATAAATTTAAAGATTATGAGTTGAATGAGGATGGATCCCTCATGCATGGGGGCAAGGTATATGTGCCTAAATCTTAAGAGCTGAAAAATTTAGTGTTGAGAGAAATGCACAAAGTACCTTATGCTAGGCACCAAGGATATCATAAAACAATTGCACCTGTAAAGGGCCAATACTTTTGGCCAAGATTGAAGAAAGACATGGTTGATTATATAGCCAGATCATGTTTAGAGTGCCAAAAGATAAAGGTTGAACATATACAACCAGTTGGATTGCTACGTCCATTGCGCATCCCTGAGTGGAAATGGGAAGTTGTCACTATTGATTTTATTACTACACTGCCTAGGATTGTATGGCAACATGATTCCATCATGGTAGTGGTGGATAAATTAACTAAGGCTATCCATTTGATTCCAATGAAGCTAACTCACAAGGCAACCAACATTGTAGAGATTTACATGAGGGAAATTGCTAGACTACATGGTTTGCCCAAGGCAATTATTTCTGACAAAGATCCCAAGTTCACATCAAATTTTTGGAAGAGGTTATTAAAAGGATTTGGGACAAATTTAAATTTTAGTACAACATATCACCCATAAATAGATGGGAAAATAGAGAGGGTCAATCAAGTCATTGAGGATATGTTGATGAAGTATGTGATGGATAAGCCATCAAAATGAGAATATTATCTACATTTAGTTGAGTTCTCTTATAATAATGGGTATCAAACATCTTTAAAGATGAGTGCATTTGAAGCATTGTATGGAAAAAGGTGTAACACACCCATGAGTTGGGACAACGTAGCTGATAGAGCCATCATTGGGCCAAAGTTGTTCAGGGAAATGGAACAACAAATGGTTAAAATCAATCAAATTTTAAAGGTTTCACAATACAAGCATAACAATTATGTGGACAAAGGTAGAACACACAGAGAATTTAGAGTGGGTGAGCATGTCCTCTTGAAAGTGAAAGATAAAAAGAGCTCACTGAAATTGGGAAGCTTCCCAAAACTAGCAGCACTGCCTGTATCCATGTTGATCTGAAATTGATCTTTTAAAGACTATGGTTAAGTTTATGCATGAGTTGATTTACCACTTAGGAATTAAGAGAAGAAGAAGATTTTAATGAAAGAATGTTGCATCCATCATAAAGAATACATAACAGAAAGTAAACATTAATATCAACAAACCATAATGCCAATATTGTTAACGGAGTTCGGAAAGGTTGCCTACGTCTCTAGGCCTTTGTCTTAGTGGGGGAGGATTTTTTATTAATATTCAATGCTTAAAAATTACATTGGAAGTATCTCAAATGGATTACAAACTGGTCTGGTTGTGTTCCTCTCGACCTCAAGAATCCAACACAACTGACGACACTGAAAAATGTTGAGTGTAGCTCCCGGAAATGGCCTCCAAAGTTCGCTTCCTCAATGGCTTTCCTGCATAAAAATGGCTTGTTCTTCACAAATTCTTCATCATTTTGATGTATTTGAACCTCCTTTCCATGGAAATGAAGACTGGTTAAGTAGATTTAGAGTTGGAGGTCGAAATCCCAACTTCCCCCCTCTTTCTGGGCTCTTTTTGGGCTCAGATCCTAGTTTCTAGGCAAAACTCCACTAAAATCAAGCCCAAATTTGGTAAAATCCTCCAAATTTGTCCAAATCTGCCAAATTTAGCACAACTAGCACAACCCCCAAATCTTGGGCTCTTGGTCATGTGGCGCCCCCATGTGACCATGGCCTTACAAATTTGACCTAGCCCACATTGGGAAAATTTGGGCTATCATGTGGCACCCTCTGATTGGGCCACGTGTCACCCCCTGATTGGCCCCAGCCACGTGTCACCCTACCCAGTCAGCCGCCATGTCAACATGTCCAAACAACTGCCACGTGAGCATCCATACTGCCATGTCATCCTACCCAGTTAGCTGCCATGTCAGCGTCTGTGCTGCCCACATCATCTTTCCATACTGCCACGTGTCTTGCTGTCACTTGACCACGTCACATACATACCGCCATGTGTCACCTCCGTACAGTTCCACGTGCCACTTTTTTTACTGGTCCAAATCATCCCTGAAAATGCCAAAAATGACTGACACGTGGCACATACTGGTGCTTTCACATGTCATGTTGATGTCAGCATGACGTACTACTGACGTCATCTGCCACGTCCATTGTACGACCTTTGACCAGATGACTTTGACCTTTGACTTTTTGCTTGTTTGGGAAAAAGTTCAAAATGCAATAACTTTCACATACGTTGTGCATTTTTGGAAAAAAAATATATTGTCGGAATCGGTACGATGAGCCCTACGCAATGGCACCGGATTCGTCCGATTCCGAGAACTTTGAAATTTTGGCCTTCATGGATCCATTTTGGATCATTCCTCCCCACTAAGACCTTTTGGTCCTCCAAAAGGGTATTAACTAGTCATCAAGTGCGGGATAGGCCTCCCCACTTGTCCTTTGTCTTTAAACTCTGTCTTGTGCACCTGTCACATCATAATCAATTGCATAATAACCATGACAACTGAAAGCATATTGTTAGCCATTTGAACTCGTTCACATCTTACTTAATCCACTACCATCCATGTAGAAAACATTAGCAACGATAACATCATAAATATGCTTGAAAATGAACCAATATGTTTGACTGGCTTGCACGACATTAACTTATCCTGAAACAAAGTATGATTGAACTCCCATCCTACAACCATCTCATGTTCATGCTTAAGATCAACTACTTTACTTGGTACAATTATATGAGTATTGCTTGCATAAGTTGTCTTCTTTAATTGTTCCATGGTTAGAAGATATTGATTTGATTTTATACGATGAGCATGCACAACATATTCATTGCCTTTCTTAAATAAGTGATATTGATTCTATTCCCTGTAGAAGATTTCTTTGTGATCATATAAATAAGGGCTTCCTAAGACCATTCCACATGTTTCTAGCGGCACCGCATCACATATTACTTCATCCACATACTTAGATGTAATTGCAAAATTTATGATACATTGTTTTGTTATGGGCAATTTACGATCTTTGCTTATCCAATTTAGTGAATAGGGTTTGTGATGCATCTTAGTGTTTAATCCCAATTTCTTAACCACTTCTTCCAAAATTAAGTTAGATTGAGATTCACTATCTATTAATGTGTCAATCTTAGTATGTTTCATTATGACCCTTATATGAAACAATTTACTTCTTGAATCAAAACCATCACCAATTTTACCTGTCAAACCAACTGTTGTAATCTTAGACTCATCACCTGAATCTGATCCCAAGTTTGTTGGACGTGTTGTTGTTGCAAATTTTTTCCTCCCTTTCCTCTCTTTAAACCACTTTGGTCTCTTCTCTGGGTGCAATTTCCATCAATGGTCATCATCATGCCCTTTTTTCTTGCAATGCTTGCAAGAGAGCTTCTCTTCCTTTACTGTCACTGAATTTGCTTTCTTCCCATTCCCTTTGCCTTTTCCATATTTCCTTGAAGATGATTCCCCTGATACACTAAATACATTTTTGCCTGTTTCAATATATGTTGCTTGAACATAAACCTCATCAAGATTATTAGGTCCAAACATAAATAAAGTATTACGAATATAATCAGGCAAACCTCCTATATACTTCATAAGAGTTTCTTGTGTAGTTAATGGAACATCTAACATCAAAGCCATCTTACGAAATTCATTTGTATATTCCTACATCGATTGTCCTTTCCTTAACTTAAGATTTTTCCATTCAATTAAAGCCTTTTCCTTATATCCCAATGGATATAACTGTTTTCTAAGTGTGGAAATAAAATCATACCATGATGGAAAAATCTTACCAACTTATCGAGTTCCATGTTGCATCTTACTTTGCCACTAGATGAGAGTTGTGCCTTCAAGACAAGGCGATTCCAATCTGATTTTGGTTGCCTCATCTCTGATTTGTTGCACATTACAATATACCTCCATCTGTCTAACCCAGTTATCAAGTTTCTCAGCATTAACTTCGCCATCATACATAGGAAAAACAAATTTCACACCAAGTTTAAGTAATGGCATATCAGACTTATGTTTATGAGAATGTTTTCTTGAAGAAGTAGTATCTGAACTTGTATTTGAAGAAGAAGAAGATGGAGATGAAGGAAGTGAAGGAGGAGATTTTGGAGGGTCCTCTCCTTCTTCACTTTTGGCTTGCTTTGAAGATTCCCCTTGAACCAGTCTCTTCCATTCCAAGTAATCATCATACAACACTTTTACCATCTCTAACATGGCAAATAAAGTTCTTTGAAACTCTCTTTCATTTTGAGAAAGTCCTTCTTCTGATGCCATCTTCTCACTTTGAGATGTCCTCTTTTTTGATCCAATCTCTGGATCTCCTTCTACAAGCTCTCCTTCACCATGAATTAGCTTTTCACTGGTAATCATGCAAACTCAAACAACCAACTGTCAACCTGCTCTGATACCACTTGATCCAAAATTGATCTTTTAAAGACTATGGTTAAGTTTATGCATGAGTTGATTTACCACTTAGGAATTAAGAGAAGAAGAATATTTTAATGTAAGAATGTTGCATCCATCATAAACAATACAGAACAAAAAGTAAACATTAAGATCAACAAACCATAACGCCGAGATTGTTAACGGATTTCGGCAAGGTTGCCTACGTCTCTGGGCCTTTGTCTCAGTGGGGGAGGCTTTCTTATTAATCTTCAATGCTTCAAAATTATACTAGAATTATCTCAAATGGATTACAAACTGGTATGGTTGTGTTATGATCAACCTCAAGAATCCAACACAACTAACGACACTGAAAAAGGTTGAGCCTAGCTCCCGTAAATGGTCTCCAAAGTTCGCTTCCTCAATGGCTTCCCTGCATAAAAATGGTTTGATCTTTACAAATCCTTCATCATTTTGTTGTATCTGAACCTCCTTTCCATGACAAACAAGCATGGTTAAGTATATTTAGAGTTGGGGGTCGAAATCACAACTTCCCCCCTCTTTTTGGGCTCTTTTTGGGCTCAAATCCCATTTTCTAGGCAAAACTCCACTAAAATCAGGACCAGATCTGGTAAAATCCTCTAAATTTAGCCAAATCCGCCAAATTTAGCACAACTCGCACAACCCCCAAATATCGGGCTCCTGGTCTTGTGGCGCTCCCATGTGACCAGGGCCCTAAAAATTCGACCTAGCCCACATTGGCAAATTTCGGTTACCACATGGCACCCTCTGATTGGGCCACATGTCACCCCCTGATTGGCCCGAGCCATGTCAACCTACCCAGTTAGCCGCCACGTTAGCATCTGTACTTCCACATTAGCCTGCCCAATTAGTTTCCATGTCATCCTGCCCAATTAGTTGCCACGTCAACATCCGTACTGCCACGTCAGCATGCCCAATCAACTGCCACGTCAACCTTCCATACTTTCACATCAACATTTCGTACTACCACATGTCTTCCTATCACTAGCCCACGTCATGTCTGTACTGCCACGTGTCACCTCTGTACAGTGCCATGTGTCGCTTTCGTACAATGCCACGTGTCACTTTTTTACTGGTCCAAATCACCCCTGAAAAATCCAAAAATGACTGATACGTGGAATGCCTAGTGCTGCCAATGTCCTGCTAACGTCATCTGCCACATCAGTTGTACGAAATTTGACCAATTGACTTTGACTTTTTGCCTGTTTAGGAAAAAGTTCAGAACACGATAACTTTCACATACGATGTCCTTTTTTGGAAAAAAAATATACTGTCGGAATCGACACGACGAGCCCTACGCAATGGCGTTGGTTTCGTCTGATTTCGAGAAATTTTAAAATTTGGCCTTCTTGGATCCATTTTGGATCACATGTGCATTCATAACGTGTTTCATGTGACTTTTCTTAAGAAGTATGTGCTCGATGCTAACCACGCAATTGATTGGACTGTGATCCAGGTGGAGCACAAGGGTGAATTCTGAGTCGAGTCGGTGCACATATTGGATAGGAAGGTCAACGTGCGCAGTAATTGGACCATTAGCCTAATAAAGGTCCAATGGACCTGCTACAGTCTTAGAGATGGTACATGGGAGCACAAGGATGCCATGTGGGAGGAATACCTGCATCTTTTTGAAGCTTTTTTATTGTACATTTGAGAACAATACACCAAGAACAATGCATCCATATTATCTATTGTTGGAACCAGTGAATTGAAAACATCGATTTTTATATAAAAAAAAAAGTACCATACTTGTCATGATCTGATTGGACAAGGGATTGGAGGTCTTATTGCCGGCTTTGCTATTCCCAATGTTATATATGTTGGCATATCCAAAGTATTTGATCGTATATGGTCTTTTTGAATCATATATTTTGTTCTGCATTCGTCAAAGGTGGATTAATGCTATCATTAATTCGAATGCTTGGTTTAGCATTTTATGCTAGGTAAATTTATGGCAATGTTTGATATGGTGGCATGTCCAAAGTTTGGCATTCTCTGGTGTTCGAACTATTGTTACAAAAAATATAATAATTTTTTTGAGATGCGTCAGAGACCTGCCACATTGAATTTTTTTCTTAAATGTTTACAGAGCATTTCTGACAAACTTAAATGTTTACCTAACAGGCTTGGTAGTGTTGAATGGTTACTTAACAGGCTTGTTACAAGACATTTTCTTCTGTTTTTAAAATTTATATGCTCCAACGGCATTGCTGGTTCACTGGTCCATGCTTGTTTTTTGCATGGCACTGATTTCTTATTTGCATGTTGTTGTTGTTCTTGCTTGCATGTTCGTGTTGTTGCAGTTTACACGTTTAGGTTTCTGCAATCGCGATTGGAATAACATCGTTCCTGGGAGAGTGGTTGTTGCTTGCTTCTTTCTTCGCTATATGTTGTTTATTGTTGTTTGATTCGACTTTGCAGAGTTCCGGTCCTGCACCTGCACTTGGGCCTTTTGGTGCTTCTTCACTGGGTTCTTATTTGTTGCTTGTTCTTATTTGCCCAGGGTTTGCAATGTTGGGATGCTGCATCCGCGATTGGATCTTTGGTTACATTTTTTTGCAGTGTAGTTTGCATAGAATACTATTAAGATAAAATAACAGACTAAAAAATTGCAGGCGATGTAAATTGCATCTCGTACGTGTTGAAGCAGAGTTTGTCGGCCTCAAAGTATATTTCATAGTTGCCGATGCTTTTTCCATGGTTCTGTGTTACTATGGTTTCATAGTTATGAGAGTACCTTTTGTTGTGTGGGCGATATAACTGTTCTCTCCCTTCTATTTTCCTCTTGTAAATTGCGTTTTTGACTCTATAGTTTCTCGCGTTTCTGTGGTCATTCCGACCAATCGTCGTTCGGTTGCATACTTAGCCAGTTTTATGGACGCAACTTCGTGGATAGGTTCTATCGAACTATGACAGGCCGTGTTCGATGTATACATTAGCTTTCCCGAATTAGTTTTCTTTAAAAGAAGGGCTCCTGGAAAGAAGAGAATGCAATTTATCAAATTATAGGTTTCCTGGACAACATAAGTTAATGATCGCGGGTTTTCGGGGTGGCGCGCTGAAAATTGGGCTTATGTTGTTTCATGCCTTGCAAATAGCACAGAGAGCTCCGCGATCATTCCGACTGACCGTCGTTCGGTTGCATACTTAGCCAGTTTTATGGACGCGGGTTCGCGGATACGTTGTATCGAACTATGACAGGTCGCGTTCGATGTATACATTAGCATTTTCGAATTAGTTTTCTTTAAAAGAAGGGCTCCTGGACAGAAGAGATTGAAATTTATCAAATTATAGGTTTCCTGGACAGCATAGGAAATATGTAATTTTATAAAGTAGATATATAAAGCATGCACAGAGCCCTCATCCCATACTTAGCCAGTTTTTGCATTGCGGGTTCTCGAGGTGGTCGGCTGAAAATTGACAATCGGAGAGTTCCGCGATATACAAATTGACAATCGGATTTGCAGACTATTTGAATTTTAAGGGCCTCATGTCCAAAACATTTAGCATTCTCGAAATAATTTACCTTATGTACGTTTTACATACGTTGGTGGACAAAAACACACAAAAAAAAATAGTAAGCATTTTTTGGATCGCGTGTTCTCGGGGTGGCGGGCTCTAAATTGGGCTTCTGTTGTTCCGTATCCTACAAATAGCATGGAGAGTTCCGCGATATACAAATTGACAATCAAAATTGTGGACTATTTGAATTTCAAGGGCTCATGTCCAAAAAAATTAGCATTCTCGAACTACTTTTCTTTACGTATGTTTTACATACGCTCGTGGACAAAAACACAAAAAAATAGTAGTAACGTCTGTTATATAGGGCTCCATCCCCGCAACCTTCCACGCTTCCCAATACACATTAAATATGCTTTCAAAAGTCATAACCGACCAGACAGGTTCGAAAAGTTGGGCTTTAATAACTGGAAAGCTCGAGGACATCTCCCATTAAAATGAATAGACAGGAAAATATTATGGGATCTAGTAATTTCTTTTTGCCTACATTTTGAATTTGCGAAAATATATTTTTTGTGTTGTTTTAGTTTTCTTAAAATATTCAGCATAGTTCACGAACGTGTCACCCACAGAGGCCTTGACGTCATGTCCCTCTTTAATATTGTGCATATATTAGATGTCAGATTTGAGAATCTGCTCGGATATGGGAATTTTAATACGTGATGCTAGTCACTATTCAACGTACATATTCGAAAAGATTGGCATTAATAAGCGAAAATATCGAGAACATTTGTCATTAAAATGTATCAACACAAAATCTACGGAAGATCATCCAGCATTGCTTTTAAATACTTATTTCCATTTCTCTCTATCATCAAAGAGTTGCGCTTTAGGGTGCATTCGTTTTAATGTTCCTGGTCATGGACATGTAAGACAACTTAGAGATGCGATTGAGGGGCAGATGAAAGAAGAGAGACTAGTTTTATGTGATGTAAGCTTTGAGTAAAAAAAAACTTTGTTATACAAGAGAAACTCAGAGAGGAGGAAAAAAAAAGAACAAGTATGTTCTGGTTGATGTTCTCCTTGTGTTCGATGCTTTGGTTGGTTGAAAAGGCTGCCTGGAGATTTGTTTGTTGAACTTCTTTGTTTTCTTGCGGGGAATTGTAATGGATTTTGAGGTCCTGTGCAAAATAGTTCTTTGTTTAATTATATAGCTTCTTCCAACAACACAGATTTGACAAGTGTATCGAATTGTACAGATCCCACAAGAATTTGTCTTTCTCAGGGGCGACACATTTACAGTGGCTTGCAAAATGGTCTGTCATGTTCATAAATGACGCGAAATATTACTCCATTTGTGAATGTAATCAGAGGCGGGTAACATAAACTGTATGGGTGGATAAAATGGCATATTATCACTACAAAAGTTGTTATTTCAAAGTTTGATGAGCTACATGTGGGTCTGGTAACCGACTTGACAGAAAGACATGTTCTTTGTCAAAATTTGTTCGGTTTCCTCTGGATGTAGTTGCAGACTCCACATATTTGGTGTCACCTCTGAACATTACAGACCTTTCTATGGGCCAACATACCTCCACCGCTATGAGGAAAGATATATTTTGATGCCATCTGCAACATTTGATACACTTGCCAGACCTGTGTTGGTGCGTTCTGCAGCATTTGATGCACTTGCCACACCTCTGCTGCCCGAAGAAGTTATGTACCTCAACAGATTTGCATTTTGCATCTGGGTTGGACATTTCTTCCAATTTACTGTAATAAAACAAAGAAGTTCAACATACAAATCTTCAGGAAGGCTTTTCAACCAAACAGATGATCGAATATAGGGAGAATACTAGTCACTACATACTTGAATTTTTTCCCTCTGTCATAGCTGTTGTGACATAAAACGACTCCGTCCACTTTGAAATTGGCCTGAATCGCATTTCTAAGTTGTCTCGGATGTCAAGGGTCGGGAACATTGCAAGGAAAGCACCTTAAACCCCAACTTTTCGACGGCAAAGGGAAATTAATACTTGACAAAGAATGGAATGTTGAATAAGCAACCATTGAAAGCAGGCCATATCTGGAAGAGACAAGGTATTCAAAAAACTGGGATAGATGTAGTTGGCAGCACCGATTAAGTACAGAACCCAAAATTGATATTCAACTCGTTTTTTTACGAATAAAGAGTTTGAACGTCAAGAAAACTGTCAAGAAGCTTCATCAATGTACATATTTTTTATTGGTTGGCGGCAGGCAAAATCGCAATCGTTGTCGCAAATAGCCTCAACTGTATTTTGTAACCCATCTTATTTGAATATAGAATAATTTCGGTTTATTTTTTAATAGTATTTTCCAATTTCTGGTATTTCTTTTAATTGTATTTTGTACCTTCTTCCCCTGTGTCGTTAAACATGAACGACAAGCTTTTCTTTATGTCGCCCACTACTTCAATCTAAATAAAGTCTGGTTTGTTCTTTCTTTACATTTTACATTTAAGAATAATTTTTCACAAGCCATACTTATGTGGTGTCGGCTCTGTATTTAAAGAAAGAAATTGGAGGACCCGTCCTACTTCCATTCTTCGGGTTCTGTAAATAGAATGAATTAATGAGTTACAACAAGACGACTCAAGTGTTGACGCAATGTTCCTGTTCAGTATGTTGGATATATTGTAGCTTCTTCTATTTGATAATATCTGTGCATATATATTAATATCAGTACTATTGGAATAAATACAAAAAGCTTCCTCTTCGACAAAGCTTAGGCAATTATGTTTGGGTTTGCGGTATTAAACAACTATGTTCCCTATTCTACCATATACATCTTGCAGCCAAAGAACTTCTGTAGTCTGCAATTTATGCTTTAACTGCTCGTAACTGACCAGGCGTTCAAAAAGCTTCGCATTAATAAAGGAACGACCGAAGTTGTCTTAATTACTTAAGTCACACCAACTTTTGATTGCATTTAATTTAATTTAGATATTGTTGTTTATGGAGAGCCGGCATTTGCTCATGCCATTGCAAGGAATACAAGATGAATAGATGATAAGGAGTTTATCTTGTTGAGACCACAATGCAAATTCATGTTTCTTGTTGCGCTATGTACATCTTGCAGTCAAAATTTTCATGGTTTCAACGAAATTTGCGAATCGAAGAGCATCCTGCAAATTGGGAGATCATTTGCATTTGAAACATAAACAATCCATTAATATATATTAGTATGAATATTATTCAGATAAATATGAAAACTTTCTCCATTGATAGATACTAGTATGAATACTATTAAAATAGATATCACACCTTTCTCTTGGCCAATACTTAGCCAGTTATCTGGCCACCAGGCCCCGGGTTCGTGGTACCCAACACCTATGTCCCATGTTCCATCATATACATCTTGCAACCAAAGAAATTCAACGATCTGCAGTTTATGCTTTTACTAGTGAGAACCCAACAGGGGTTCGAAAACATTGCCATTAATAAACGGAAAAAAAAAAGGTTTTTTCGACTGTCAGATACTTATACCTTTTCCCCTTTTGCTTTTCTCGTCCATTATGGCTTTCTGGTTTTATACTTAGTCGTCTTTCTATGATGGGCGGTTGCAGGGTTCACGGGCTGACATATCTTCATCTCCATTTGTATCCTCACATGACGAATCCGACCAATCGATGTACCTTTCCATACCTAGGCAATTTTATGGCCGCGGTTGCCAGATCGACGCATACAAACTGGCCTTTTCTTCTTCCCACTCGTTATCGCTTTCTGGATATATACTTAGTGCCCTTTCTATGGTATCTGGTTCCAAAGTTGGCAGGCTGACATGTCTTCATCTCCATCTATATCCTCACACGACGGATCTGACTGACCGATGTTCCTTTCCATACTTAGCCAATTTTATGGCCGGTGCTGCGGGGCCGACGCTTGCAAACCTAACTGCTTATCATTCCGGTATATACATCTTGCACTCAAAGCATATGTGATCTACAATTCCACTGCAGGTTCCTTGTATACATTAACTTCGTTCAAAGTATATGTTGTTGCTTTCCATCCCCATCAACTTCACATCCTTCCTGATATACATCAACAATGCTCTTACTAGTGACAAGTGGACACAGTGGTACGAAAGATGCTTCCGTGATCTGCAATTTATGCCTTAACTGGTGAGAACTCAGTAGGGGTTTGAAAGCATTTGCATTAATAATCAAACATTAGATATTCCTCTGCGAGTTGGCGCAATTGAACTCTGCTGCTTCATGTTCCGTCATATACATCTACCACTCAAAATTTCCATGATCTACAATTCCACTGCGAACTCCTCCGTCCTTTTTCCCTTATTTTATTCCCATGTATTACGGGACTATAAAATATGGACATGATATTTTATAGAGCATGTACAGATTCCGCATTCCATACCTAGCGACATTTTGGATCGCGAGTTCTCGGGCGGGCGGGCTCAAAATTGGGCCTCCATTGTTCCGTGCCCTACAAATAGCACCCAAAATTCTGCGATATACAAATTGACAAGCAGACCTGGGGACTGGCTGGCTCAACATTGCACTTCTATTATTCTGCGTCCTCCAAACAATGCTCCCAATTCCGCGATATACAAATTGACACACATAATGCAGGGCTGGCAGGGTGGAGATTGCCATTGTTTACGGATGCTAATCCCTATGAAGTATCTAACAGTATCTAAAAAAATATTTTCAATACTAAATTATTTCTTAGTAGTGACAACTGGACACAGAGGTACGAAACAGTTGGGATTGCACCCTCCACAATATACAAATTGACTACCGGATTTCGACATCGTTCGCTCTTCCGTGTTACAGATTATGCATTCAAATGTTCAAAGCGATACAATTTGAACATCGGGGCCTTGCGTCTTCTGCAGACACCTTCTCAGCATGTTTTGGATCCTCTCGTTGTTGGGTTCACAAAATGTGCTACTCCAGCTTTAGCGAGTTGACATATCTTTATATCCATCTATATAATCACACGATGAATCCGACCGACCGCTGTTGCTTTCCATACTTGGCCAATTTTATGTCCACGGTTGTCGGGTTGGCGCCAATTTCATCCCCATCTATATCCTCGCATGGCGAATTGGATCGCCTGCTGTTCCTTTTCATACTTAGTGAATTTTATGCCCACGGTTGTCGAGTTGCCGCAATTGAACTCTGTTCCTTTTTGTTTTGTTATATACATCTTCCACTCAAAAATTTTGTGATCTACAATTCCACTGCGAACTACTCTGTCCTTTTTCCCTTTTTTTCTTCCTGTGTATTATGGGACTATAAACTATGGACATGATATCTTATAGAGCATGTACGGATTCTGCATTCCATACCTAGCGACATTTTGGATCGTGGGTTCTCGGGCGGGCAGACTCAAAATTGGGCCCCCATTGTTGCGTGTCTTACAAATAGCACCCAGAATTCCGTGATATACAAATTGACAAGCGAACCTGTGGATTGGCTGACTCAACATTGCACTTATATTGTTCTGTGTCCTCCAAACAATGCTTTCAGTTCCGCGATATACAAATTGACACACAGAATGCAGGGTTGGCGGGGTGGAGATTGCCATTGTTTACAGATGCTAATCCATATGAAGTATCTAACAGTATCTAAAACATTATTTTCAATACTAAATTAACTCTTAGTAGTGACAACTGGACACATAGGTACAAAACAACTAGCATCGCACCCTCCGCAATATACAAATTGACTACTGGATTCTGACATCATCCACTCTTTTGTGTTGCAGATTATGCATTCAAATGTTCGGAATGATACAAGTTGAATGTCGGGGACTTGCGTCTTCTGCAGACACGTTGTCAACCTGTTTTGGATCCTCCTATTGCCGGGTTCATGAAATGTCCAACTCTTGGATACTGTTTCGGGTTGGCATCAAGCTTCGTTGTACCACGGTTCACAAATGTTTCAAAGTATCTGTCGTTGCCTCAGTTGGCATCTGACCCTCTGCAATATACAAATTGACTACTGGGTTCACATCTTATACTCAAAATTTCTGTGATCTACAATTCCACCGTGGACTCCTTTGTCCTTTTCCCCTTTTCTTCTTCCCCTGTATTATGGCTCTCTGGTTATATACTTAGTCGTCTTTCTATGATCGTGGGTTGCAACATTGGCGGGTTGACATCTTTATCTCCATTTATATAATCACACGAGGAATCCAACCGACCACTATTGTTTTCCATACTTAGCCAATTTTATGGCCGCGGTCGCCGGGTTGGCAGTCACAAACTTTGCTGCTTCTTGTTTCGTGATGTACATCTCGCACTCAAAACTTCCGTGATATACAATTCTACAGTGGACTCCTCGAACTTGCAAGCTTCACTGTACCACGGTTCACAAATGTGCTTCCTAATATACATTGGTTATGCTCTTACTAGTGACTCTTACAAGTGACAGCTGCACACAGTAATATGAAACAGTTCGCATAGAGCCCTTCGCAATATAGAAATTGACTACTGGGTTCCGACATCGTCCCCTCTTCCATGTTACAGATTATGCATTCAAATGTTCTGAACGATACAATTTGACCTTCGGGCCCTCACGTGTTATGGGCAGACCTTGTGACCCTATTTTGGATCCTCCTGTTCATGGGTTCACGAAATCTCCAATTCTTAGTCAGTGTTTCGGGTTGGCGCTTTTGAACTCTGCTTCTTTTTGTTCCGTGATATACATATTGCACTCAAATTTTGCGTGATTTACAATTCCACCGCGGACTCGTTGGTCCTTTTTCCCTTTTTTCTTCCCTTGTATTATTGCTTTGTGGTTATATACTTAGTCGCCTTTCTATGATCGCGGGTTCCAACATTGGCGGGTTGACATATCTTTATCTCCATATATATAATCACACGACGAATCCGACCGACCGTTGTTGCTTTCCAGACTTGGCCAATTTTATGGCCATGGTTGGCGGGTTCGCGGTTTCAAACTTTGCTTCTTGTTGCGTCGTGTAAATCTTGCACTCAAAACTTTCGTGATCTACAATTCCAACGCGGGCTCCTCGAACTCGCAAGCTTCACTCTACCACGACTCACAAATGTTTCAAAGTATCTCTCGCTGCCTTCCATCCCCACTAACTTCCTGTCCTTCCTGATATACATTAGTTATGCTCTTACTATTCATATACAAATTGCCCTTTGGGCTGTCCTACCATACCCTCTTCGTTGTTACGCGTATTGCACTCAAAAAGTTCTGAGACATACAATTTGACCCTCGTGCCCTCACCTTCAACGGTTGTACCTTGCAACCCTGCTTTGTAGCTGTTTTTTTCTCATGCCTGTGACCTACGTACTTTCTTACTATGCAATTAGAAACCTTTCATGCTAACAACTGACCATGCATGAACCGTCAACATTGTCATTAATGGGCGAAACGCTTGAGGAGATCTCCCATTATTACACATTAAACCAAGATGTGTGGAGAGTTATTTTGTCCCTTCCTATTGTTCATCTCGAACACGCGTCGTCGTGTTGGGCCGCTCAAGAAATCTACAATGCTTAATCGCTCATTGCAATATCCGCCATGTTCGCATTTCTATGTGTGCAATTACTAGTGTTTAATGTTAACAACGCATCATGCAACAACCATCCAAATTGTCATTAATCAACGAAAGTCTCAAGGACATCTCCCATTCACACGCTTTGGACCAAAATTTGCGCAGGGTTATATTATCCCTTCCAACTTTTCATTTCATTCATCGTTTAAAGCAAACAAGCGTTCTTGTAGACTTATGGCAGCAGGTCGACAACAGTTTTGTGGAGATACAGTAAATATGTTCACACATGAGGACCAGAACTTCCAGTGGTCCAGGGCATACTTTTACTATTCATCCCATTCCGCCTAGAACAAAGTGTTTTGGACCTCTGGAATCGCTCGTGCAGGCTGCGTCCCTAAGGTTTTTGACTGTAAGGAGGTGGTCTCTTGGTGCACCGAAAAATATATTCCAGGCCAAAGAATTATTCCACTGTGCGACCATTCTCCTGTTTCTTTGTCACCTCAGGTCTTCCGCGAGATGTTAAAATTGTCGGAGCCAACATTGACGTTCAGAGGACAAGACTGCAAGCAGTTTCTAGAAAAACATGATAACGGGTTGGACATCTTAGCCGACTTCCTCGAAGACCCGACAATAGTTCCTGAAGATATCACAAGGTTGCAGGTAAGTTCCTTTAGAAATCCATTCCGGGAAATTGCTTGGTTGTTTACAAGAATAACGGGACAAGCATCCACAACAAACATTTCCCATATAATTATTTATATTTTGTATTTCACAGTCAAGGAACAATACATTTTCGATTGGGGGAAGCTAATTTCCATTGAGCTCTGTTCCCAGCTGTCATGATTCAAAGAATTGAATAAATTTTATATGTCATCCTACTTGATTTTCACAATTGTGCATTGCTGCCCATTTCCAAAACTTTATCTTTTCAATAAAATAAACTGTGGATTCGACCCAGTAAAATTCTAGTATGAGGCCTTGTGGAGGCACAAGGCCTCCCATTGTTTTTATGAAGTTTTTAATGGCTTTGTCTCAGTTTTCAAAGATTTACTGTTAGGCAAGGATGTTTCGCAGATGTCTGGCCAGGCAACCAAGTTTTTGAACAGGAAAGGCACACTTGAGCAAGAGGAAAATCACAGTGTCCTCATGGTCTTTGGCTCTAAGGAAAATCCTTCCATACCACATCACGAACAAGATGTTTGTTGTAGAAATAACAAGGCAATACAACCACTTGTTGCATTTTTTCCATGACAAGAAAAAAAAAGCAGTTCATTCCTCTGCCCTGGAAAGTTGGAGACTTCGTGTGCAGAAACATCAACAAGATTGACTAGTTTGCCACCCATTTCAAGAAATTGAACCTAACGTACGCTGAAAGGCTAAACGGGTTCGACCCTAATGGCATTTTTCGAGAACATTTACTGGCTGCTGGCTTTAACATCTCTTTTATCCATAGACACCTGACCCAAGATAGGGATAGTGTCGACAACAATCTTGCTTCTGTCGATTGTGACACAGAGACATTGCAAAGCATGACTGAATTGTATAGACAATATGGAAAAGTATCCGGTGAGAAGAGTACCCAGTGCCCCGCCAACACTCCCAAGAGAACGACATCACGGAGCATCGCTTTGACTATCCACCCTAGTAAGAAAGCAACCTAGAAATCTTCGAATGGAGGAGGAGATAAGAACCCTCCTCGCATAAATATTGATAGTTCTCACAAAATTCCACTGACGAAGAAGAGAAAAAACAATGCAAACTGCAACTTGAAATTGAAACTGAGCACATGCAGAAAATTGGGTCGTCCGCGGTGGAAATATCTAAGACCGACTTTCTTGATGTAGATGAATCCTTCGTAACCCAGAGCGTTATTTTTGACAGCCAATCTAAAAGTATGGTCATTGAAAAGAGAGATGTAACAAACAGGAAAGACAAATCTCGCATAGAGATCAACTTTAGGGAAATGCAGCCGTCCCAAATCTCCTCATTTCACCAGGTAACCGGTGAAATTCTTCGTGATTCCATTGGAGGAATTGAGACAGAAAATGCCAATCTGAAAGACCGCCTCAACGAATTTGAGTAGGCTTTCATTGCAATCCCAGAATTTGCCAGTCCTTTGGCAAAAATCGTGCCTGCTACCATTGCAGCCAAGATGAAAGTATCCTCTACCCTCCTTGCATGCTCTAGAGCCCTTGTAGAGAATAACATCAACAAAAGAATGCAACTAGTTACTGAAGCCTGGGAAACATGTAAAATTTAGTTTCCTTCGGAAAGAAGGCCAATGATTTCCTGCAACATTTGGAGGCGAATTTAAAAAATGAACAACATTTCTGTGATCAGGTGCTGGCCCATTTTGCCAACTATGTCGTCAACAGATCAGAATTGAAAAGAAGACAAGAGAAACTCCCCTCCCCAAAGCAGACCAAAAAAGTAAAAGCATGCTAGCAAAAGAAAGTTAACAACCTGGAGCTCATTGTCAAATCATGTAAACAAGTCATATCAGTAAAGGAAGATTTATTCACAAGCCTGCTCGAGATGGACTTAGCGAGAACTACCAACGAGGTTCAAGATCCAAACTTAATTCTCAAATCCTTGTCAATCACCAAAGAAGCCTTCCAAGAACAAGTTGATATTTTAAAGGGGTTGTCTTTCGAAAAGTTTTATGTCATACTTGAACATCGTCTAGATGAGCACGAGCACTGGGTATTGGACTATGCGGCACACAATGACGAAATTGAACAGAGTCTGCATAGTATTTCAATGGATCTAAGGAAATTAGAAAACGACCTTTACGACATAGAAATTCGGGATGAAATCAACATGACCCCCATGAAAAGCTACATTGAAGAATGGTTCCAACAGAGAATGGACACCCTCGTCCAGGAAGGGCTACAACCGGTCAACAAGACTCCACTGACCATCGACGACAGCAACAAAAATGCATCGGCTTCATAGTAAGTCTATACTGACATCTTGTTTTCTTTATCAATCCAGTTTAAGTCTATGCTGTCATCTTGTTTTCTTTATCAATCCACTCATGACCTCTTTAAATAGAAAACTGTAACCAAAGGCTCATAACTTCCAATTTCTTCTTTTCAGGTCTTCCTCTCTACCGTCGTGCACTTCTTCTTTTGACGTTCCTAATTCTTGTACTTATTTCTTTTTATGGTCCGCGGGAGCCCCAATCCCAGTCTATATGACAAACACATTTAAATTTCCAGAAACATGTAACAAACATTATTAATTTTTGATAAATTCCAAAGAAAACTGATTCGACAATGCCTTTATTGTATACTAAATTTTGGGTTTCCAGGAACCTTTCGGGTTTGTTCCAAAGAAAACTAATTCGGATATGCTACATTTCTTGTGTCCTATTGTATGCTAATTTTTTTTGTCTTGAACGACGTTGTTACTATTCTATTGTATGCTAACTTTTTGGGTGTCCAGGAACCTATACTTTGATAGATTTTGATTTCTCTTATGTCCATAACCCTTTGCTTTAAAGCAAACTAGTTCAGGAATGGTAGTTTCTTTGTGTTTTCCTCCACGAAACTATGTAACAAACGTTATTACTATTCTATTGTATGTTTTTAAATGTTGATGTAATTTCCAGAGATATGTAACAAACATTATTTATTTTATAATAAGTTTCTATAGTTCGCAAGTCCGCTTGTCAATTTGTATACCGCGGAACTCTCGGTACTATTTGTAGGTCACGGAACAACAGAGCCCCATTTTTGACCCCGCGAGCCCGAGAATCTGCGATCCAAAAACTGCCTAAGTATGGAATGAGGGCTCCGTGCATGCTCTATAAAACGTGTGCAAATAAAACTAATTCGACAATGCTATATTTTTTTTGTCCAAGAAAAGCCTTAGTTTTAAAGCAAACTAATTCGAGAATGCTATTTTTTTTGTGTTTTTCTCCACGAACCTTTGTAACAGACGTTATTACTATTCTATTATATGGTTTTAAATGTTCATGTAATTTCCAGAGATATGTAACAAACATTATTAATTTCTGATAAATTTCTATAGTTCGCAACTCCGTATGTCATTTTGTATATCGCGGAACTGTCGGTCCTATTTGTAGGGCATGGAACATCAGAGGCCCAATTTTGAGCCCACCAGTCCGAGAACCCGTGATCCAAAAACTGACTAAGTTTGCAATGAGGGCTTCGTGCATGCTCTATAAAATCTCATCCCCATACTTTATAAAAGTACAAATTTCGTATGTATAAAACTAAATATCTACTTTATAAAAGTACATATTTCGTATGTATAATTTATGAATTTCTGATAAATTTCTATAGTCCGCAACTCTGCTTATCAATTTGTGTATCGCGGAATTGTCGGTGCTATTTGTAGGGCACGAAACATCAGATACCCAATTTTGAGCCCGCTAGCCCGACAACCCACGATACATTATAAAAGTACATATTTCGTATGTATAAAACTAAATATCTACTTTATAAAATTACATTTTTGGTATGGATAATTTATGCTGTCCAGGAACCTATAATTTCATAAATTTCAATTTCTTTTGTGTCCAGAAGCCCTTGTTTTAAAGATAATTAATTCGGTAACGTTAAATTTTTTGTGTCCAACAACTTTTGAAATGTTGATAATTTTTGATATTTTCCAGTAAAAACTAATTCGAGAATACTATGTTCTGCATGCAAACCACATATATTTCAACTTTCTAACCACGTGTCTGTACTAGATCGCACTTACTCCCATCCCAACCTGACAGAGACTACGCTACCATGCAACACTTATTTTAAATTCACACTAACCTCTTCTCCATACCTTGTAAACTCATACTAACTTCTTCTCCATACCTTGTACCCTTTGTAAAAGCCCCTCTTTCTTGTTTGCCCTTCCATGAAAACAAAATAAAGATGAGAAAGAAAATATATTCCCAGCACGTGTAGGATAATACTCTTGTGAAAAGAGCGGAAGGTTCATTGTTGTATTCGCGTCCCGTTTCATATATATTTCCATAGCATTTCAAATTTATTGTTGCGTTCGCGAATTTGAATGAAATTGCATCACGACAAAGATTGAGAGTTTGAGTTTGAAGGGTTGCACTGGAAGGGATTACTTTATAATTGCAGAGGGGAAGGAAGAGCAGGGTTTGGAAGGATGGAATTCCTGACGACAATAATAACCATGGTGCTTGTATTGGCCCTCTTACCCTTGCTGCTATGGCGTCGTCGTCAACAAAGCCGTCCAGCTGAGGAGGTAAAGAACACATCAATATCATTTTAACATTTTTGTTATCCAAGCATATTGGCCCCTCTTGACTGTTAAATTTTGTTTCTTTGAGAATAATATTTAATTCAGTACAGGCCTCATGTTTTAGCCTGATTGTGTGTTACACTGAAAATCGAATCCGCTGTCCATTATTCTAATAAGTTGGAGAATTTTCGTTATCATTACCCTAGAAAAATGACCATAGTATATAATTTTTTCCCAATTCAAGGCATTTATATTCGTTGAAGCAATTTAGTACAATTATATACAGTGTAATTATACATTAAGATGAGACATTCACATTAGATTTAATGAGATTGCCCTGTATTTGTAGGAAAACCAAAAAAATAGGACGGATACACCAACCTGACGGATCCACTGAAAAATTCTCTTTTTTCTAAAATACGATTGCTCTAATATCTCTATGTTAAACCATGTTTCTGTAATTTTAGTGAACCACTAAGTGATTTTGGAACACGATCTAATATACAGGATGCCTTTTGGATGATGCAGTGGCCTGCCATTATGAAAATGGTAAAATTTGATAGAAAAGACAATGTAAGATTGTTTGAGAAAACATACGGTATTGTTTGTCATATATAGAAAATATGACTTGGAGGAGATGTTTTTGTTGTTTGATACATGGATTGAATTAGTAGCTCGCAGCAGAGGGTAATTCTGAATTAAATGGCGATCGTTCGAGCAAAATCATTTTCGATTCTTGGAATTAATATAAGTAAAGCGTCGAGGTAATTTAGTTTTATATAACTTGAAGTCCATGGTCAATGTGTTCACTAAAGCCATGACATCTGTTAAAAAAACAGATCATTAAAGGAAAGACATGTATACATCTGTTAAAAAAACAGATCATTAAAGGAAAGACATGTATTTTTTTCTTTTCTTTCGTAATTTTTTCTTTTCTTTCGTAACATATCTTGGGAAAACCCTGGGCACTTTCCCATATTTTGAGGATTTCGAGGATGATACCTAGGGTAAATCCTATATGCTTTAGGGCACAAGGCCAGATTAACAACAAGGCTCGAAGCTGTTACAACAATATACTCGTTAAGAGCTCACGCTCACCATGTCACTCATGAAAATTGAAATTGGGTAGGGAAGATAACAGTCCTCTCAACCACCTGAACTAGATCCAACCACCTGAGCTAGATCCAATTGACAAAAGGCATGTAAAATTATTTCTAAACACCCTTTTTCAAAGGTTTACAGTTTACTGATAATTGATGTAAGTCTCTGCTGGAATAGAATTTACCTATTATTGCGTAGATATTTTTTCTTCCCTCCATCTATATATTCAAACTTGTCTTGTGGTTGGCCCATTGCAAAGCTCTGTAATTGTTCTGGAGGATCAATGCTTTCTTGGGGAAGCGTTTGAGTTTGTTTAGCCTGGTCAATGGTGATAATATTATTCTAATCCTCTAATAATCTGGTCAATTTAGTGCTCCTGTCTGTTCTATTATTGGTGCCACTGCCTAGGTTGTGGTTGAAACACTAAAACGCTAAAGTTTTACAATTTTTTATTGGGACGGAAACTTTACATATTTCAAATTCCAGTGCCAGTGCTAACTTCTTTGAAAGTATAGTTGCAATGTACATACTACAAATAGCGTCAATTGGCAGTTTCTGTTTTCATGTCCAGAAACGCTTGATAGATGTTCTGAGGCTGGTCACAATGATTGCACCGATGGCTTGAAGAAGATTCTTCTGCCGGGGTGGCTTGAGCTCAATAATCGAACAGGAGGAGCTGTAATAGGTTTAGGTTATGTTGTTAGCCTATGCTCAAAAGTAATTAGTCCGTTGTTCATGTCCTGCATCAATTGCAACATGGCGGACATGTCAGTCTTCTGTCTGGAATGTTCTAAGGGCGTACCTGTTCTCTGATTCTTCTCTTCAAACTCAAGACAAATCTGAAGAGTTGACCACATGTTATCAGCATTCTTTTCTTCTGTGTAATTGTTTTACTGTAGCTGCAAACGTAAGCATTAGAAAATGGCTCAGAGCTTCTGTTGAATCGGATATGACCATTTGTTCTTTTTCTTTCTTCCATGACTTATTTTTGTTTTTCTGCTGAAAAGACATTTATTTTTAGTAATTTTGTTGTTTGATTTCTTTGCTTCAATGTAGTTAAGGTGTTACATATCTTTTTATACTTTTTCCCACATACTCTCTTTATTGCAGATTGAGTTGTGTCATGCTCGTAGTGATGTGTTGAATACTGGGCTTTGCAAATTTTTTAAAAGTGGTTAACTTGGACCAATACCCTGTTCTCTGTAAAATTTTCAAGCCTAGGTGACTGCTGTCCTAATGTTCTCTCATTAAATAATTCAAAACAGAATTTATTTAACAGCAGAAAATTAAATTTCTGAACATTGCATCAATCACACAGTAGCTGAAAAATGAACAGCGGAATAAATAAAACATATACACAGGGATTTCTCCTTCAAATTAGCTTTTCATTCTTTTGATCAAAGCTTACAAGGTGACCTCTGCAGCCTGATTTTAACCAGTAGCTGTATGGTCAATAAATTCACCTCAAACAGCAGTGTATGGAGAGATCCAAGGGTGTACGGCATGTGCATGAAGAAATGACTGCTACAGTAATGGTAAGGCCAGTATGGCCCGCTGTACTTGCTAGTCACTTCAACAATCTGCTCCTCTTCTTCTCCTTGAATGCACTTTGCCCTCTTCTAGCTCTCTTGCTGTCTTCTCATGTATGATCGGCCTCTTTATGCTTTGAGAGAGATAACTAATCTCCTCAATCCTAGCTGCCACCTATCTCAATCTTGAGATGTATGACTAAATTTAAATCCTAATCTAAGTCACTAAAGTTCTGGCACTTCTAAAACATTTCATTTAGATTCCTAAGACTGGTTGACTTCATAAGACTTTCATTTTTCTTTTATTTTTCAAGTGATATTACAAGATGCTCTGTTACAAAAATCGGCAAAAAATCGCCAAAATCGCGATTTTTTCCCAAAAAATCGCTGAAAAAATCAGGAAAAAATCGGAAAAAATGGGGAAAAAATCGTGGATCAATGGAAAAAAGTTTGCGCATTTAAGGGTCCGTGAGGGTTTTTTTTCGTTTTTTTGTGCATTTAAGTTTGCTGATATATTGCCGATTTTTATGAAACGATGTTTTCTGGACCCCGGCGATTTTTTCGCCGAAACGATTTTTGTAACACTGACAAGATGTAATTATTTTACACTTTTCCTAAGTGGTCACTAAAGAAATGTCTCGAACCACTTCTTACACGTTCATACCGAACTTGTGCAAGAAGTTCTTGTTCAAGCTACATTTCTCAACACTCCCTCTTAGCGAGGAAGGAATTATGCACCAATCCAACTTTGTCCTTGAATGCTTCAAAGTTCCCTTTTGCTAAGGGCTTGGTCAAAATATCAACTACTTGTTGATTTGTGGGAATAACTGGAGCTTCACTGCTCCCTTCCAAATTTTGTCTTGTATGAAGTGATATTTGATCTCTATGTGCTTGGACTTGTCATGGAACAATGTATTCTCAGAGAGTTTGATACAACTCTGAGTATTACAGTAAATGACTATGGGATCCAACTCTTGATCAAATAGTCCTGCAAGTAACTTGCAAAGTCCGATGGCCTCACAACTAGCAGTACTAGTTGCCATGTATTTTACTATGCTGAGCTAAGTGCCATGGAAGTTTGCTTGTTGCTAAACCAGGATGTCATCATTGATCCCAAGCTAAAGAAACACCCTAAGGTGCTCTTCCTGTCTGTTGCACTACTTGCCCAATCTGAGCCTGAATACCCTTGCAACTTCACTTCACTATCTCCAAGATATCTCAAACCATACTCCATTGTGCCCTTCGAGTATCTGAGCACATGTTTTGCTGCTACTCGATGTCCCTACCTTAGCTCCACCATGAACTGACTCAAGGTATTCACTGCAAAATATATATCTGGTCTAGTGTTGACCAAATACATCAAGGAACCTATCAGCTGCCTGTACAACATGGGATTTACCAACTCTGAATCTGAAGTTGTCACCTTCATATTAGTGATCACGGGTGTGGCCATAGGTTTGTAATCCTCCATCTGAAACCGCTTCAGGATTTCAATTGCATACTTACCCTGCCCAAGGAAAATCTCCCTTGGTTTCTGCCAAACCTCCAAACCCAAGAAGTGATGCATTATGCCAATGTCCATCTCAAATTCAGTTGCCATGTTTGCTTTGCACCCTGCATTGAGCTTCTCTACACCTGTAAGAAACAAGTCATCTACATACAACACCAAAATGAGCAGATCAGTCCCAACAAATATATAATATAAGTTAGGATCTACTTTACTTTTTTTGGAGCCCATACTCTGCAGATATCCATCTATTCTAGAATACCATGGCCTGTTAGGTAGCTAGAGAGGTAGTGGGGGGCCCCAGAGAGCCCATAATGATAATAGTGGAGGCCATTTAATGTAAGGTGGACTAGGTCCACTATATTATTAAATAAGATCCACTATGGTAGTTAGATATAATAAATGAGTAGTTAGATATAATAAATGTAAGAGGACTTCTTAGAAGGTTTTACTTCTAGAAGATTCCTCCTCTAGAATGTTCTTAGGTGATGGTAGCACTATATAAAGGTGTTCAAGCAATGGAAGGGGATATGAAGAGCAATATTATATTTGGAGCTGAAGCTCACTAGGAGGATGCCCCCTCGAAGAGGCAAGTGAACATGAGAGGATCCCTTCCATAATAGGATCCATTGTATGGTGTTGCCCTACCTCAAGGGTTTGATAATAGTAAAGTGTGGTTTTCTATATTGTTTCATACATCTTGTGTGGTGATTGTATTCATATATCTTTAGATCTATTATGATATTTTGTATTCAGGTCTTTGCTTCTTAACAACTAGAGAGGTAGTGGGGGGGTCCAAAGGGCTCATAATGATAATAGTGGAGGCCATTCAATGTAAGGTGGACTAGGTCCACTATATTATTAAATAAGGCCCACTATGATAGTTAGATATAATAAATGGGTAGTTAGATATAATAAATGTAAGAAGACTTTTTAGAAGGTTCTACTTCTATAAGATTCCTCCTCTAGAATGTTCTTAGGTGATGGTAGCGCTATATAAAGGGGTTCAAGCAATGTAATGGGATATGAAGAGAAGTATTGTATTTGGAGCGGTAGCTCAATAGGAGGAAGCCCCCTCGAAGAGGCAAGTGAACAGGAGAGGATCCCTTGTATGGTGTTGCCCTACCTCAAGGGTTTCATAGTAATAAAAGAGATGTTGCATATTGTTCTTCTATATCTATTGTGGTGTTTTTGTATTCAGTTCTTTAGGTTCTTAACAAGTGGTATTAGAGCACTTTCCTTGGCAGGAAGTGTGGGCAAATATTTTTATTTTTTGCAGATTTATTTTTTCGGAAAAAACAAGAGGGTCGCGACATTACGGATAATTTATGTAAGTTTTGGTGCAAAATTTGAAATAACTGGTTGTATATTTGAGTTCCTCTCAGAAAAACACCCAAGTTAAAAAAAAAAACCGTTTGAAACAGAGTCCGGAAAGTCAAGTTATTTGCATTTTAAAATCTGCAATTTTCAGGGTTTTTTTTTTTCCGCGGACGACCGTGTGATTTTTCTGATTTTTGTAGCATCTGAGGCTGAATTTTTCAAAACAAATTGCATATCTAAATTCCTCTCACAATTTCACCCAATTTCAAAAAAAAAATCGTCCAAATCGGAGCTCTCGAAGTGAAGATATCGCTGATTTAAAATCAACTATTTTTTTTGGGTTTTTCGTGACGGTGGCTGGACTGCAGTGTTCATAACTTTTCATAGGGTGCTCAGATTGTTTTTTTTTAACAGAAACGGTTATTTATATATTTATCAAAAAAAGACGATCATTACAAAATGTAGATGCCAGTGGCTCTATCATTCAACTTATGCTGTGATTACAGTCTTTCTTGCCGAAACTAGAAGTAAACGATGTCTTTATGCTATAGACACTACATAGTTTCCATGTAAAAATGGCTACAAAACTGTGAAGGAAATTTTTATATTTACACTTCATATAAACCTTGATTTGGAGTGGGAGGGGCCAGCTTCGTCTCGCTGTGGCGCTCTATTTTTTTCAGCTTGGGTTGCGTCTTCATGCTGCTGCACTTGAGCTGCTCCATCCTAGGCTAGGTCCGTGAATCCGGGGGGAATTGAGACGTGCTGATTACTGTTGGCCACCGAGTGGGAGGTGGAAGGGATCCAGGATTCCTCTGTACCGACTGAGCATGGAGGGTGCTGAGGATTGGCATGCCACTGATTTAACTCTTCAATTTGCCGTGTGTTGCGGTTTATGCCTCTCATGGCAATGGCTAATTCTTGATTATGTCTGAATTTCATTCTTTGCATTTGCCATTGCATCTCGACCACGTTTTCTTGAATTGAATGGCTTTCTTGCTGCAACTCTCTGTGTTGAGTGTCCGACCGACCTTCAATTCGCTTGCACTCTTTCTGCAATTCTTGAAATTGTCCCCGAATTTCATCCAGCGCACAGGTTGGACAGGAGCAAGGATCTCGGCTGCTGATAGTGCTTCGGCGCATGATGATAAAGTGATCGAGGTAAGCGCAGGGCAAGGGCAGAGAAAGACCAAGAAAGGTGGGATCCAGGAGCTCAGAAGTGCAAGGGCGAAATTGAATAACGAAAGAGAGGGGTTGCAATTGAATGCTGGAAGAAGGCCTACAGAGGCCATTATAAAGAGGGCTCATGATTT
>SNQJ01S0010362.1:0-10468 GCA_010110895.2 Picea sitchensis | reverse complement strand
CATTTTAAATATATTTCTGCAGCCGACAACTTGTCTAGGGTTTCCTTCATTTCTTTGCTTCCTTCCGGAGTATTCTAATCTCGTCATAGGTCACAATAGAGGTTCATACCTCCCGAAGCTACCATAATATTAACAAAAATGCCCTTTCATTAATAGTCATGTCCTTTGAGACATGTCCTTTCATTATTACTAATTATTACTTATTAATTATTATTTAATGATATTTATATTTGTTATAATGAGGAGTCAACCTCACAAACAGAAAAGAACTTGAGTAAAATCAAGCGCTTTATTTGTCATAAGCATGGTCATTATGCATCACAGTGTCAAGATAAGAAGAAGGGCGAAGGGAAGCAACAGCAGTAGAAGCAGGTAGCAGCCTCTGGAGAAACTCAGATGAATGAGTTTGTTGCCAAGTTCAAGAAGGATTTCTCGATCGTATCTTGCCTTTCCACCAACACAGTTCCCAGGAATGCATTGTATGTAGACAGTGGGGCATATCATCATATGACATCAACCCAACAATTATTTTCTAGTATAACAAAGCAGGATTCGAGAGTACAGGTTGAGCTTGGTGATGATGACAAGTACCCTGTAGCAGGGGTTGGTACTATTCCCTTCCAGCTCCAGTCAGGTAACTCTGTAAACTTTGATGATGTTTTGTTTGTTCCAGGTCTCAGGAAGAATTTTCTTTCAATTTTGGTTATGGAGGATAAGGATTATGTTATGGAATTCAAGAACCAACCAGTCCTCATCAGGCCAAAAGAATCTAGCCCAGATACAGCTCAGGCAATAGGGGTTAGAGAAGGTAATCTTGACAAGTTGCATGGTGAACCTGTTCAAGCCGTAGTTCATAACAATGACAACTTGTGCAAATTGTGGCACAAGGGGATGGGGCACCTGCATCACAAATCATTGCCTATTCTAAGGGAGATAGTCGCAAGTCTTCCAGAGTTTAGCATTAAGCAACATGGAGTATGCAAAGGGTGCATGTTTGGCAAGCATGCTTTCCCAAGCAATGAGCATAGGTCTAAGGAGATTCTAGACCTAGTGCATTCGAATGTTTATGGACCAATGTCAATAGCATCAATTTCAGGAAGAATGTACTATATTTCCTTCATTGATGACTTCTCTCGCAAAACTTGGATCTACTTCCTAAAGACCAAGGATGAGGTCTTTAGCAGGTTTCAGGAGTTCAAAGTTCTAGTTGAGAACCAAACAGGGAAGAAGATCAAAGTCTTGAGATCGAACAGTGGGGGTGAGTATACCTCCAAGGAGTTCGAGGATTTCTGCAAGGAAGCAAGAATCAAGATGGAGCTTAATATTTTGTACAACCCACAACAGAATGAAGTTGCAAAACGGAAAAATTGATCCATCATAGGGGTTGTTAAGGCCACGATTCATGACCAAGACTTGCCAATGTTTCTTTGGGCAAAGGCATGCAACAAAGCATTCTACATCCAAAACCGTTGTCCTCATAGGATCTTGGAGGACAAGACATAGAGGAGGCATTCACTGGTGTAAAGTCAAAGGTGAGTCATTTTTGCATCTTTGGTTGTCCAATTTTTATCCATGTACTGATAAAAAAGAGGACTAAATTGGAACCCTCCAGCAGGAAGGGTTTATTTGTATTTTGCAGTGAGACTTCAAAGTGTTGAAATACTGTAACGAGGGCAGGTGTCTTGGCTTAGGCAAGGTGTCATAGACTAATGTATCTCCAAGTCATTTAAATTTTTCCTAAGTCTAACTTAGGAAAATGAGATTAATTAATTTAATTAATGATCATTTAAATATTTCTTAAGTCTAACTTAGAAAATATTGATTATTAATTATTATTAGCTAACTCTCTATTAGAAGCTTCTTTGATCTTATCCGGAAAGTCAAAGTGAGTTTTAGATTAAATCGTAGCCATTGATTTGTCAAGATGTGGATTTAATCTCTACCGTACAATCACTCAGCTAGAGGTTTATAAGCAAAGGGGGTGGCTTGAGGAGATCATTGAGTTGGTGAGCGACACCAAGAGGGTTTCAATTGCAAATCACATTTGAGGAGGGTTTCTTGCAGGGTTAAGAGGCCAAGAGGGAGATTGGAAGGCGGACAACCTTCATTTCCTACAGATCCATGAGGTTGGGCGTGAGAGAGGGGCCGAGTCCCTTCGATCTGAGGCTGTGAAGGCCAGATCTGCTACAGGAGGCCGTGAGGCTAGTTTAGAGGGCGAGTACAGGTGTGGAGGGCCAAGTTTGTGGCTAAGTTGAAGCCGAGGAGAGAGGAGGTTATGTTGTAGCCTCTCCAAATCAGATCAAGCCAAATCCGTGGGGCCAGATCCAACTGTTGTATTACAGGTTGTACACACAGACAACAAACATGAGGTCGAGACAACAAAGAGCTATAAGCTCAAATCCAAGCACTTTACTGTGGTGGATGAATTTGTTAGGTTTGGCACAGTTGTATTTAATTTTCTGATCTTGCTGAAGCTGAATAAAACCCTTGTTTGTTGGTTTTCCCTGAAGTTGGGGTTTCCAGGGTATCTCTGGTGTTCTAAATTTGTGTGATTGGTTTCTGATTTATTTCGTTGTGCATTGCAAATGTTATAAACTTAGTAATATTTATGTTTATAGATCAGATTTAGAATTTGTTGTTGTTCTTCAGATCTGGGTATAAAATATATTAAGAACAGAAATTTAAGTTTGTTGAGTTTTAAAGAAAAATAACATGGTATCGAAGCTTTGCCTCTGAGAAGGAAACCAAGGGTTTACACAGGTATTTTCAGCCAACAAGTATTCTACAAATCTAGGAGGTTGTGACAAAAGGGTTTTGCATAAATGTCTATTTCAGGTATCAGATTTGAGGACAGGTTAGATGGGGAATATAACTTTGGCATTCGGAAGGAGTGTATATTGTTGTCTTTAGAGGAGTATAGGCTCAAGGAATTTGCAGAGAAGACTATTGCAGTTCCAACTGATGCACAGCAAGCTGAAGCTCACAAGAAGAATGATGCTAAGGCAAGGCGTATCAATCTGGATGGGGTCAAGGACCATATAGTCCCTCACCTTTCAGGATTGGATACAATTAGGAAGATGTGGGAAGCCATCATTAAACTGTACCAGAATTCAAATCTTAACAGAAAAATGGTTTTGAAGGAGAAACTCAGAAATACCAAGATGGGTAAGAGGGAAAGTGTATCCTCCTACCGCACCAGACTTGCACAAGTCAAGGATGAGTTAGCAGTTGTTGGAGAGTGTGTGGATGGCACTGAACTTGTGAGGATAGCCTTGAATGGCTTCTCCAAGTCATGGGATGTCTTTGTGAGAGGCATTGTTGCTAGGGAACACACTCCAGACTGTGATCGGTTGTGGGATGACTTCATGCAAGAGGAATTGAGGTTAGCATCTCTCGATGGTAGCAGCAGTCATCATAAGGGTGAGGAGGAAGAGAACATTGCTCTTGCTGGAAAGGGCAAAGCCAAAACCAAGAAAGGCCCAGGCAGTGGGTAGACCTCCAAGGGAGAGAAGAAACGAGACATGAGCAAAGTCAAGTGCTTTGCTTGTCACAAGACAAGTCATTATGTCAGTCAATGTCCTACTAAGAAAAAGGATAAGAAGAAGTCTCAAACAGCAGCTTCAGCGGACATTGATGAGTTTTCTTCCAGGTTTGATGAGGATTTCTCACTCATCGCTTGCCTCTCTAGCTCAAGCACACGAGCCACAAGGGTGTGGTATATAGATAGCGGTGCGTCAGATCATATGACAGGAGTTAGAAAATACTTCTCCAGTTTCAGAGAAGAAGAGATGACTTTCGATATAGAAATGGGGAATAAGTCCAAGTGTACTCCAGTTGGACGAGGGACAGTCACCTTTCAAAGGGAGTCAGGCAAGACATTCAGTTTTACAGATGTGTTGTACGTACCAGGGATGAAAAAGAACCTGATATTAGTTTTGGCGCTTCAAGACAAGGGTATGATGTGTCTTTCAGAGGACCGAAAGTGTACATTCAGCCCAGGGGGTCGAAGCAAGCCAAGATGAGAGGGATCAAGTCACGCAAGTTATACACGGTGCAGTTTGAGTCATCCCGAGCATTGATCAACAGTAGTAAGGATATGGGAGTATTATGGCATAGAAGGATGGCTCACTTACACCATGGGGCACTTAACATCCTCAAGGAGATAGTGACTGGCCTTCCAGAGTTAAGAACCGAGCCCAGTGGCTTGTATAAAGGGTGTGCCTTGGGAAAGTATGCTAAAACAACTTTTCCAAGTAGTGACAGTAGATCAAAGGGCGTATTGAATTTAGTGCACTCAGATGTATGCAGGCCTATGTCTTCAGCATCCTTGACAGGGTGTGAGTATTTTGTCACATTCATAGATGATTTCTCCAGGAAAACCTAGATCTACTTCAAGACGACCAAAGATGGGGTCTTTAGTCGCTTCCAAGAGTTTAAGGCTCTTGTGGAGAATGCGACGGGAAGGAAGACAAAGGTTCTCAGGTCAAACAATAGAGGTGAGTACATAGGGAAAGTGTTAGAATTAGGGAGAAGAAATAGAAAGTATACCTTTTTCAAATTTCTAAAAAACTAGATCAGCAACATCATAGTAGAACTTAAATAGAACAGAAATCAATAGGAAGACAGTAGATCTGAAACTTAGATCTGAACCATAGATATCTAAGTAAGCAAATCAATAGATCAAGTTTCTGAGCAAGCAAATCAATAGATCTAAACCATAGGAAAACAATAGATCTAACTTTCTGAGTAAGCATGACAATAGATCTAACTTTCTGAACAATATTTCTGAGTATATACATCAATTAGATCYGAACTAATAGATCTAAACATTGAGCATTACAATATAGTAGATCTGAACAGTATAAAGCAATATAGCCATAAAATTATTTCTGAACAATTAGATCTGAATTAGAATGAGTAGATCTAGATCTAAACAATTCAAAAACTGTGAGTCAACAGCTTACCTTGATATTTTCTTACCTCTGCAGCATGAAGAACAGCATGACACAAATGAGGGATGAGAATCCACTGTAGTATGCTCAGAATAAAGTCTAGAGTTATGGATCTACCTCTAGGGTCAGATCACTCATCAAGAGAAGTATAGGACTGATCAAAACCTTCACCCTAGAATACTCAAAACCCTACAAACCCTCACACACAAGAGTGGCTGCCAGAAAGGTGGGACGACTACCTGAAGTAAAGGTTTTGCCACCTTACCAGAGTGCTACGGCCCTCAACAATACAGATCCAAGGGACGGCAACCTTCAAAGAGGGTTTTGCTGATGAAAGAAGAGGGCTAGCAAGTGACAAACAGGGTAAGCAGCAATCACATCATTCCCACCAGAGAAAAGGGCACCCTGATTTTCCACACAGCAGCAAAAACTCAAACAACACCTGGCAGCAAGATGAAGAGGAAGAAAACTGCCACAAGAAGGTTGTTCACTACCACAAAGATGGTCGCAAGCTTCCTCAAAGGAGCCACACAATATCACAAGGGTCGTTGACTGTTATTAGGAGGCCAAAGACTGTTACAAGGAGGCCGCTAGATTATCCAAGGAGGTCATAGACCATAAAGAAGCAATCCGCCAATATGAAGAGAAAAGATGAGCGTATGAGAGGAGGGAGAGGGGTTCTTATTTATACTTTTGGGTAGGGCTTAGGATAAAAGAAATATTATTAAAAATAATATATTTAATTAATATTTCTTATATTAACGCCTAAGACAAAATACAAAACCCCCAAGCAAACTCAAGCCCAAAACAAACAAAACAAGGGTGGTGGGTTTAGGAGAGGTTTACACATGTCCATATACTTCTCAAGGTAACTAATCAACTTTATCATCACTGCATATGGGATACATCCCTCATGTGGTCATGCCCACCTTCAGAGGAGGGTCATACACCAACAAACACCTGATCAAGGACCAGGTTGCCCCAGAACATTTCTGGGGTCTTATCCACCAAGGTACAAGACCAAGGATCAACCCATGTCCCAGACATGGGTACCCTGGAACATATCCAGGGGCCCTAGACATATCTAGGGCCTTTAACTGCTTGGTTCCAAACCAAGAACCCCAGTCATCTACTGAGGGCCCTCACAAGGGTCTTCACTGCTTGGTCCCAGACCAAGAACCCCAGTCATCTACTGGGGGCCCTTACAAGGGTCTTTTGTTACTTGGTCCCAGACCAAGAACCCCAGTCATCTACTGGGGGCCCTTACAAGGGTCTTTTGCCATGGCTCTGATTGTTTGGTCCCAGACCAAATCCCCAGGAGTGCACTAGGGGGGCCCTAGATCTCAGCTAAGGTCTTTGCCATCCTCCCAGAGAATGGCTCTTGCAGTTGCTTTAAATTCAACAGAAAACCATCAAGGAGTTATGTGCAAAGGCAAGGATCAAGAAGGAATTGACAGTTCCCTACAACCCTCAGCAGAATGGGGTAGTGAAACAGAAGAACAGGGCCATTGTTGGTGTTGCTAGGACGATAATATATGACCAGGATCTACTCAAGTTCTTGTGGGCAGAGGCATGCAATACTGCGATATACATACAAAATAGGAGTCCTCACAAGGTGTTGGGGAGATTGACTCCTGAGGAGGCATTTACAAGGAAGAAGTCGGAAGTTGGTCACTCCAAGATTTTTGGTTGCCTAGTCTATTGTCATGTTCCCTCAGATAAGAGGACAAAGCTCGATTCCACTGCAGAGAAGGGGATCTTTGTTGGCTACAACGAAACTTCGAAAGCATATTGAATTTATGTTCCAGCATTAAAAGACAGTGGTCAAAAGGGATGTCAGATTCGAGGAGGAGAAGGCTTTCAGGACGTCATATGATGTACCAGCAGCAGCAAGGGATCAAGAGTTGGTAGCTCCAAAGGAGGAACATGAGTCGCAGGGACAAGTACAGGTACAGGGACTAGTACTCGGATAGTGGAGCAGGATGAGGAGCAGGAAACTCCACCCACCGAGATTGAACCTCCTATTGCAGGGAGGAAGAGGAATCGAGATTTCTCAGAATTTATGAGATGCTCAGGAGGTCATGGGTGCTCCTAGGACGAGTGTCAGGCAGAGCAGGCCACCACAGCAATACTCAGGGTATATGGCGTTGATGAGTGATCTCATTGACAGGGAGCCTTCCAGTTTTCGGTAGGCATCGAAGCAGCAGGTTTGGCATGATGCCATGGTGGAGAAGTATGCCTCCATGATGAAGAATAATGTTTGGGAGGTGGTGCCAAGACCAGAGGAAAAATAAGTGGTTGGGTCTCGCTGGATCTATAAGATCAAACATGTTGCAGATGGCAACATTGAGAAATTCAAAGCCAGGTTTGTGGCTAAGGGGTTCTCTCAGAAAGAGGGAGTTGACTATGAAGAGACATTTGCCTCAGTAGCCAAAATATACTTCCATCAGGGTCGTAATCTCATTAGCAACAAAGATGGGTTGGCAGATTCATCAGATGGACGACAAGACAACCTTCCTCAATGGATTATTGAGGAGATATAGAACAGTCAGAGGGTTTCAAGCATACACGAGGGAGACTCATGTATGTAGACTGAAGAAAGCGATGTATGGGCTCAAGCAGGCACCCAAAGCATGGTATGAGTGCATTGATAGTTACTTGTAGGGCATGGGCTTCGAGAAGAGTGATGCAGACTCGAACCTATACTATATCATGATAGGTGGAGAGCCTCTCATTCTTGTGTTATATGTGGACGATCTATTTCTGACAGGTTCACAGAGGCTTATTGCAAATTGCAAGAGAGATCTTGCTTCGGAGTTCGATATGAAGGATTTGGGGTTGATGCACTATTTTCTTGGATTGGAGGTGTGGCAGCAAGATGACGAGATTTTCCTAGGACAGGGGAAATACACAATAGAGACCTTGAAGAGGTTGAGGATGCAGGACTGTCGGCCGATGTGAACACCCATGGTTACTAATTGGAAGAAGATAGATGCTTCCAAGCAAGATGCAGTGGACCCCACCTTATACAGGCAGTTGATAGGCTCTCTCATGTATCTAGTCAATGCTAGGCCAAACATTTGTTTTGCTATGAATACTCTCAGTCAGTTCATGGTGGAACCAAGGAGAGCACATTGGACAGCAGCGAAACATATATTGAGGTACCTACGTGGCACAATCAAGTATGGTTTGAGGTATGCTCAAGGAGATGGAGTGAAGTTGGTGGGCTATACAGATGCAGAATGGGCAGGCAATGCAGTGGACAGGAAAAGCACTTCAGGGTGTTGTTTCAGCTTGGGATCGGGGGTTGTCTCTTGGTTCAACAAGAAGCAAAAGTCTGTTGCATTGAGTTATGAGGAAGCAGAATACATGGCAGCAAGCATGGCAGCATGTGAGGCCATATGGCTTCGAAAGTTGCTAGTGGCATTGTTTGGTCAGGAAATAGAGACGACCATCATACACTGTGATAATCAGAGTAGCATAAAACTCTGAGAATCCAGTATTTCATGATAGGTCGAAGCACATCAACATCAGGTATCAATTCATCAAAGATTGTGTGCAGGTAGTCCAATTACAACATGTGCCTACAGATGAGCAGGTGGCGAATATTCTCACCAAGGCCTTGATGAAAGGCAAGTTCGTCTTCTTCAGGGATAAGATGGGAATAGTGGAGAACACCTTCCTCGTTAAGAGGGAGTGTTGAAATATTATAACGAGAACAGGTATCTTGGCTTAGGCAAGGTGTCATGCAAGCAGACACATGGACTAATGTATCTCCAAGTCATTTAAATTTTTCCTAAGTATGACTTGGGAAAATGAGATTAATTAATTTAATTAATGATAATTTAAATATTTCCTAAGTCTAACTTAGGAAATGTTGTTTATTAATTATTATTAGTTAACTCTTTCTTAGAAGCTTCTTTGATCTTATTCGAAAAGTCAAAGTGAGTTTTAGATTAAATTGTAGCCATTGATTTGTCAAGATGGGGATTTAATCTCCACCGTACAATCACTCAACTGGAGGTTTATAAGCAAAGGGGGTGGCTTGAGGAGTTCATTGAGTTGGTGAGTGACACCAAGAGGGTTTCAGTTGCATATCAGATTTGAGGAGGGTTTCTTGCAGGGTTAAGAGGCCAAGAGGGAGATTAGAAGGAGGACAACTCTCATTTCCCACAAATCTGTGAGGTTGGGCATGAGAGAAGAGTCAAGTCCTTTCGATTTGACGTCATGAGGGCCAGATCTGCTATAGGAGGTCGTGAGGCTAGTTTAGCGGGCGAGTACAGGTGTGGAGGGCCGAGTTTGTGGCTAAGTTGAAGTAGAGGGGAGAGGAGGTTGTGTCGTAGCCTCTCCATATCAAATCAGGCCAGATCTGTGGGGCCTTGTGCTACCACAGCTGCACCCATAACCATTTCTAGTTGTTGTATTACTGGTTGTACACACAGACATCACAAACAGGGGGGCAAGACCACTGTTGAATATATCGCCGAGATTTCGGATATGTCGCCCACATTTTCACTCACACGAAATTTTCTTAAGAAAATATCGCGACACTTCCGACATATTCAAAGTGTCGCAACACTTTCACTAACTCGCAAGAAATTAGCAATATGTCGCGGGTCGATGGAAAATTTCGGGTTGTTGGGTTTAGCCACGAAAAAAGTGCGTGTGAGGGGGTTTTAGAGGTCGCGTGTCGATGGAAAATTTCGGGTTGTTGGGTTTAGCCGCGAAAAAAGTGCGTGTGAGGGGGTTTTAGAGGCCGCGGGTCCCTTTTTTTGCTCATTGTTTCATTTGTAAAGTGTGAGAGAGCTAGAGAGGTGTGAGGGAAGTCATTGTGCATCTATCCAAGGAGGAGAAAGCCAAGGATCTTGCTTCCATTAGCGCTAGCGGAGAGATCAAGATTTCCAAGTATGATCAAAAACGTTTTTCTTTCATTTGTTTGAAGTTTGAACTTGAAGATTTGAACTTTGTTTTTTAAATTTTTAGAGTTAGGCTAGGATTTGCAATGTGCCTCTTCTTGTTGTTTTTTAATGGAAGATTCAATCATTCTAATTCATCTAGCTCTTATTATTTAACCTTTGCATTATCGTGTGTTTATTTTGGTTTTTTTTTTGTGCCATAGGTTCAATATTTTCATCTAAACAAAATGTTGAAGGCATTGGATCCAATGTGGGTGTATGGTGAACCAGTGCAACTTCCCAATAGACAAGTATTGACATGCAATCTTTGCGGTAAAAAGATTTTTGCAGGAATTAGTCGCTTGAAATACCACCTTGCCAAAATCCCTGGGTTTGATGTGGATGCTTGTCCAAACAGTACCCCAGAAATTATGCGTATTGCAAACCAATCACTCATTGATATGGCTAATAAGAGGGTTGCGACCGAGGCTCGCAAAAAAGAACTTGAACGTGCCACTGCAAATAGAAACACTGGAACAAGTGCCTCTGAGGGGGGACCAGTACCACAATCCCACTCCTCAGCCACAGGGCCCTCAACTTCTGCAGTCCCCTCATCAACCT
>SNQJ01S0010361.1:124375-140148 GCA_010110895.2 Picea sitchensis | reverse complement strand
AGTAAACAGTCACATTTCCGAAATAGAAGACTTTATTTTCAATTATTTCCTAAGACACACCAAAAACCAAAACTTTTCTGAACTGAAAAACTCAAAAATGACTTGAAGCTACTACCCAAAGTTATGATATCCACCCAAAACTCAAACGAAAGGACGGTTTCATTTTGGGAGTTAACATCTGCCACAGGGATGATAAATAGCATTCAAGGCATTCATGGTAGACAGCATGACCACAAGAAGAAACATGGATGCCATCACAGTCATTGGGTCCAAATCCATTAGATGGTGATGCTCGAAAGTTGAGAGCAGATGATCCCCTGCTAGGTACTTCAAAATGATTTTCTGGAGCCTTTTCTGAGTTATTCCAGCAATGGTTAGACATCTAATAGAGTATGACTATTGACATACTTCCTTCCCAAATATACCTGGAGTGTTGGAGGTGGAAGGACTGCATCTATTGGACAATTAGCAGTAGCCTTTTTTGCTAGAGTATGCAATGCTACAACACCATCATGTTATTGTTTTGAACTTGAACCAGTCTCGAATAGTCCAAGTAGTACTTCCAAATCATTGTTATCAATGAAGATCATTCTCTGGTCATCAACAGAACAAAGATGAGAAAGAGCCAAAGCAACTCGTCTTTGAACAATTTTATCTGATACACGCATCAGATAAAGCAAGTGCTTCAATACTCTTCCATGAATTTTTTCTTCAATCTTCTTTAAAGTCTTTGCCACACAGTCCTTTGATGCCTGGACAATCAATTCTACTTCTTGTAACTTTTGAACACTGCCTTCTTTTGTGATGTCAGAAATATTATCCTCACTATCTGTAATCCCATAAAGAGAAAAAGTTGCATTGTGTTGAAGTGATCCATTTTTAGACTCTAGAAGCTCGAGAAGAGGTATTAGACCCCCATTATGGACAATGCCAGCTGGGTTGTGTGAACTCTGTGCTAATCTATCAAGAGAAAATGATTCCATCTTCTTGAGTTGGGCATCTGGCAATTTGAGCATTTTAGAAAGAGGGTGAACAACACCACGTTGGACAATATGAACCTTGCATTCAGGATCTGTTGTTGCGAACTGTCCCAATAAAAATGTTGCTTCCCTTTGGATTTCCTAGCACTTTGAACTCAAGAGACCAATAACTGTTTGTAAAGCTCCAACAAGAAGAACTTCTTTCTCTATATTAGTAGAAGAATGAACCAAATTCCTGATTACACCCACCGCCTCGTAGTGGATGCCAACATCCTCAGAACGCAACATGAAAATAAGGGTGGGAAGAGAATTGCATTCCACGATCTAATTTTGTTCGCTTCATTCTTAAATGCTAAGGTATGCAAAGCACCTGCTGCGGTTCGCTGCACTTTGGTATCAGTTGAGTCAAACAAATCAACTAATGGAGGAATTCCTCCTTCTGTCCTGATGCAAGTTTTGATAGTGCCATTTTCATGGGCCAGATTTTTGATAGCATCAGCAGCTCTTCGAAGAACACCATTCTCAGCACGTCATTTAAACAAAGAAACTAGACAGGAGAGAGCACCTGCATCTGCAATGAGTCATTGATGCTTTGGCTTCACTGCAGATGCAATGCACAGTCAAAGCCCTGCCGGATCGGTGGAGAATTAACGAACTTTAGAAGGGAATTTGATAAAATGTAGCTGAAAATATGGATCTGCCCCAATCATTTTACACGTCCTCCTCATCAAATGCTTGAACATTGGTTCTGACACCTTGTGATGCTGCGCTAGATTAACAAAACCCTCCACGCGTCCTTTCCATGCAGAATTCAAGCGAATAGTCTTTAAATGAAATCACAACTCAACCCTTTTGAATAAATGTGAACATTGTCGCGTGTGAGAACACGATGATTTTTAAATTTAAACATGAAAAATCTTTAGGTGGTTAAGGGCCTTCCTTTACAGCTGCATCATACTCTTTTCTTGCAAGCATCACACAACCCAGTTGATGGAGAGTCAATGTTTTTTTGTCTGCTAATGGCCCGTGGGAAGTGTTCCTTGGCTGTTGAAAACTGCCACTTTCACCAGTGCACAACCCATGAGAAATGCCCCTTAGCTGCTAAAAATAGCCACTTTCACCAGCTAACCATCATCCTTAAAACATGCGTTAGCTGTTGAAAGAATTCTATGAAAATTTTAAAGGGAAGACCTTTATGGGTCGTCTTATTTCTAAGACAAGAATCAAAACCTAAGTCTTGCTTCTAGAAAAACTCAAAACTAAATTCGAGAAAACTACCAATAGCCATGCTATCAACCACAAAATGCAACCATGGTGACGAATTCATTTTGGGAGCTAACACAATGTACCAATAGAATAATGATGATTAGATTGAAAAATGCACGAGTAAAACAAAAGTGAAAAACTACATCATACATATAATCAAAGTTTAGGTGACAAGCTAGTTAAGGTGACAAATCATCATCATAATCATCGCCATTTCCTCCAAGATCGGAATCACGACCACTTGTGTGTGCATCTTCTTGATTTTCTTCGTCATCCTCATCTCTGGCATGCAATACATTCTCTCTCCCAATCTCTTCATTGGTAATCAAAGTATCTTCTTCAATCACTCTATAATCATCTTCAATCACTTTTTTGAATGTTTCTTGTAAATTATCGACGTATTTCCCATCAAGTATTATATTGAAAACTTCCATGAATTTTCATTTCGAACAAGACTCTGTTTGAATGACATACGACCATCCCGAGCTTCTTACATCATCAAGTAGAAATGATTGGTTAATTTGAAGAGGGGAGACATATGAATCATCCATATTCGATAAAAATTGGTGTGTATTTGCATGTACAAATCCATACTCATCATGTTCTATTGCAGATGGTTTGACCCACTTACATTTTAAAAATACATGACTATTTTCACCATAATCAACTTGAACAATTTCTTAGATGAATCCAACATAAAATTTCTTTTCGGTTTAATGAATAAATTCAACACCGACAACACAATCACAATTTTCCTTTCCTTTGTCCTTTTCTTCCACTCTTAAATGACTACCATAGGCCCACATTCCACTATAATACATAGCTGATATATGTGGAAGTTGTGAAATCTCACTTTCCCCCACTTTATATCTCAACCTTATTCTTTTACATCATTGACTGCATTAGCAATCCATTCTTCAAATTTTGGAAAAGAATCACCTCCAATCAAATCATGACGTCTACGCTTTTGAGGTCGATGTTGCATCCATGTTTGATTCTCTTATTTGTATTTCCTACATAGAATATGAACATATAAGATAATAAAATTAATAATATAAATCTATAAATGCAATTGAATCAACAAACTATTGTGTAAAGAATATTTTCACTTGCACCACTTATCGAATGAAGATGTGGTATGAAGAACATAGACATGTATCACACTTCTTTCTTCATGTGATAGCTTAAAGAACCTTTCATTTCCTTCTAATACTTAACCTGAAACTTGTCAATGTTTCATGGAAACCTACACAGGAGATCCAGCTAAAGCATGCACAAACAAAGCTTATCAAGAAAATGAAGAGAGATACACAATGAAGAATGAGAATCAATGTATATTATTATCTTATCAATGAGTGAGTGATCTTCACTCATATAGGCAATGACATCCTATAATTAGGAATGCATGCATAATAATGATGGTCTAATATTAGAAAGTCTAAAATAGAACTAGTCAATTAACTCCCAATGAACTAGTGTTAAAGTCTAAAATAGAACTAGTCAGTTAACTCCCACTGAACTGGTGTTTCTCATATTGAACTAGTGTGCCGAAAATAGAAATTTCTCCAACACCCCCATGAACATCACTATGAACATCACTATGGAGTAAAAAATGAGTCCCGACTACTAGGCCATTTTAGGTACTCATGTACAATGCAACTAATGAACATTGAATAAAAATGAGGAAAGAGGAAAAACCATGTGGGAACAAAACCCTCCCCTCAAAAGATAATGTATCAAAAGAAGAAAATGACAGTTTCTAGGAAACTATGTTCTTCATTGCAAGACGATCCCACAAAGTCTAAAACTTCGGCTCACTGAAAGTATTCATGAAGATGTAGAAATATTTATGGATCTGATGAAGTCCTTTGGCAACATGTTGGGCATTGTACCTCTTGAGCCTGTGGACCCATCTACACCTGAAAATATTCCTTTTTGGTGGAAGTGGAACTAGATTCCAAGTTTGGTTCTGTAAGAGTGAGTCATACTCCTTCTGCATGGCTGCTTGCCATAATGGATTTCCCACAACCCTATTGTAGTTATGTGGATCAGTAGATTGAACCATATAGCAATGCATGGGCATCGCAAGTTCTGAAGCTGAAAATACATGAGAAGGCTCCTCATGCTGAGATCGAGTCCTCCTCAAATCCAATGGATTCCCTCCAAGGTTGCTTACTTCCTAAAGTGTGAATTGTGCCTTCTTGGGCATCTGCTGAAGCTTCAGCGCTGGCTTCTTATCTGGCTATACTACCTACTTATTTCCATGTACAAAATCTGAGTGTATGGAATCATCTCTGTTGTCTGAAACTGATGGAAACACAAGAGTATATGCATGTTGCACTGGAGGTGCATACAAAGTACTCTCCTTATGTGTAAGTAGAACAGATGAGTCATCATCAAAAAACTTAGTGAATTTATACAACCTTGAATTTTGATCCACCTCATCAATTGAAATGATGGAATTTTCATGCATGTCAATTACTGAAACTGTATCTGATGTAAATTCAACTTTTTTACCTTTCTGAGTGATCTGATAAACTGAGAGAAGATTCATAGAAAGATTTGGAATATGTAAAACATTCTCAAAACTGCCATTGTGGAGTTCCACTCTCCCTTCTCCTACTATTGCTATTAGATTATCATCCCCCATGAGAATAGGGGGTATTGAACATGGACTCAAATAAGAGAAAACTTCCTCTTTCGCTGCCATATGATGGGATGCACTAGAATGAAGTTTCCAAGGTTGTTCTGCTGAAGTGCATGTTCCATAAGATTGATCTATTTCTTCATGCATGTGGATTCTTCATGATTCGGTTTATTGCAGTAAGTGCATTGTTTTCCCTTCTTCTTCTTCTTCTAATATGAAGAGTCTTTGGAACCCGAAGAATCATTAAAGGGTTTGGAATATCCCTCCTTCCCGTTCTGTTTGGATGATCCTTTTCCATCATGCATGGTGAGCGCATGTGATTTGGTAACTTTCATGAGGCCCAATTGTATGAGTTTTGTTTGCTCTTGTGTAAGAGACTCAATGAACTAAGTCAACGTAGGCATTTTCCAATTTGTTCCAAAAAGACATCTGCTAGAATGGAAATTGGAGACATATACAACATATTTTGGTCCTATCTTCGCCAAGATTGCTAGAATATGTTGTTTCTCTTGTGTAGATTTATCAATACCACATTCACCCAAGATCAATAACAAATATTTAAATTTAGTAAACAAATCTTGTATATTATCAAAACTTTTAGGGTCTAAGGTATTCAACTCTACCTCAAGCATATGATCACGCATCTCGTCCTGCTTTCCAAAGAGTCCTTCCAAGGTGGTCCAGATCTCGTTTGTATTCTTGCAGGAGGAAACATGAAACCATAGGTTAGTGGAGATTAACTCAATAAGTAGTCACGTGGTCTCATACTTACAGTTCACCCCTCTCATCTTCTCAATCGCTGATGTAGGTTATGTTTCTGTCACCATCGTCAAATTATACAGTCTTTTCCTTCTGAGTTGGAATTTTGCCTTGGGATTCCAATCAAAATAATTGTATGGTGTGAGGATTACCACCAAGTTTGACCTATAATAGTTATCCTATCTATCTCTCCCACTATTTCTAAGAACCCCTAAAAATTTACTCTCAATCTGCAAGTGAAAAATTAAGAAATCACGACAGAAAGGGCACTTTAAGTGAAAATTCGTATCAGTTTTAGAAGACTATCTTCCAACTTACTTTCGGAGAAAACGGTGAGGAATCTCGCCAAATGGTTGAAATCCCACTAGCATAATGGGTCCATTTACTTCTCTCATGAGACGTTTCCTCAAAAACTTAATATTTTGGGAGCAATCACTGTAGAAAGGTACGACCACATATTCGTATCGGTTTCAGGAGGCTATCTTGCGACTTACTTTATGAGAAAATGGTGAAGAATCTCACCAAACGGTTGAAAACCCACTGCCAGAATGGGTCAATTTACTTTTATTACGGGCCGTTTCCTAAAAAACATAATATTTTTGGAGAAATCACTACTGAAAGGTACAACCACAGATTCAGTTCACCAAAACTCTGATTTTCCTTATTCTTTGGCTTGTCTGGCTTGCTCCAACCAACATAGCTCTGATACTATGTCAGTATTTCATGGAAACCTGCATAGGAGATCTAGATAAAGCATGCACAAACAAATCTTATCAAGAAAAGGAAGAGAGATACAAAATGAATAATGAGAATCAATGTATATTATTATCTTATCAATGAGTGAGTGATCTTCACTCATATAGGCAATGACATCCTATAGTTAGGAATGCATGCATAATAGTGATGTTCTAAGATTAGAAAGTCTAAAATAGAACTAGTCAGTTAACTCCCAATGAACTAGTGTTAAAGTCTAAAATAGAACTAGTCAGTTAACTCCCACTGAACTAGTGTTAAAGTCTAAAATATAACTAGTCAGTTAACTCCCACTGAACTAGTGTGCCGAAAATAGAAATTTCTCCAACACAGTTGTCTCATCTTCGTCATCATCTTATACATGTTGATTGACACTTTTAAAATCCTTCATATATTCTGTGAAAAATCCCATGATCTCTTGCATTGAATATCCCTCAGACATGCTACCTTCTGGTTTTTTCCTAGTACAAACACTTTTTTTCAAAACCTTCATATATCTCTCTATAGGATACATCCATCTTGTTCTTACTGGGCCATAATGCTCTAGTTCATTTTCAAGATGTATCAAAATATGCATCGAAATGTTAAATATTGTTGGTGGAAATTCACGTTCCAATAGACAAAGGACTTCAACAACCTCTTGCCTCAAACTAACAAATTTCGAAGGATCAAATACATGTAAACTCATTCTCTTTAATATTAGGCCCAACCTTATAATTTCCAATCTTGGTTCCTTTTCCAAAGTTGATATATTGAACACAATAGGTAAAATATTCTCGATTATGACATGATAGTCATGGGTCTTGAGGCCTCTTAATCTATTCATGTTAGTTTCTTTTTCTGATATTACTACTTACATATCTAGTGGGAAAGCAAGTCCGAGACATCAAATTTAAGAATTGTGCACATTGTTCCTTTGTCCATGTTATCACTAAAATTTCATTCGCAACATTGCATGCAAATGGTTACAAAAATATAGGAGTTCCAAACACCTATTAGTTCACCTGCAACACCAAAAATGCATTTCCAAGAGGCAAAAACTATACAATTGGACAAAAATTGACATGCATTGAATCACTAAAGGAAGCGTGCGGGCCAAAGAAGCCCGTAGAGCGCACAATGTGCCATATGCACGACTGTGTATGAGAAAATATTTGCACTCCTATGAACGAGGCATTTATGGTTTTTGTCGGCCCCTCAACCAATTATGGACCAACTCCCAACTTGATTTGACCCTCAGATCTAAGATGAATCTGAATGGAAGGATGGTCAAGGACCAAAGGGTGCTATAAAGGGCCCCTTGTTCACACCAAGAACCAGTTGAATAATTCCTTGAAGATATGCTATAAATGGAGGCCATGGGTGCACTAAGAATTTAATATTTCTATAGTATTTTTATGCTGCCTCAATCCTCCCTTGATAATCCTCTTTTCTCCTTGGAGCATTCTAGCAACAATCCAATAGGCCATTCCACTGACCTCTTGAGGGAATAGGCTTGGATTTGTTCACCATTTTCTTTCTTGTTTATAATTGTAAGAAGAGATCTCCAATAGGGAACTCAAGAGCCCTCCCAAGGAGGAAGAGGGGATCCATAAGTCCTCCTTTCTCTTTGGGTTTTTTCCAACTAATATAGTTATCCATTGGTGGCATAATCGTGGTCATTTGGTTGATTGATTTTTGTTCAAAGTTTCTTATGCATTCTATTTTTTTTTCCTTAGTTGTTTTTAGTTTATTTTCTTTTTTATTTCATGCGATTGGATTATCTAACTCATGCACTAACCTCTGTCTTGTATAGCAGGCCCAACTAGATTTGTAAGTGCCCTTGTTTTTCTCACCCAAGTGACGAAACATACACAACAGATTGGCGACCATATTGGGGATAAGGTATCAATTTCCTCCCTATTTGTGCTTTTAGAGAACTTATTTTGGACCCATTTTCCTTGCAAGAACCATAACTAGCCCAGACTTACCTGTCAAGAGATAAGTTTGGAGCTGGAGGAGGAGAATTCCACTCAAAATTCCCTCCCCCTCGATGCATATCAGAATGTGTGTGGGTATTTCAGCCCACAGACGCACATTTAGAGCATTGTGCACCCAAAGTACTTATGTTCCCTATGCATTTTGCTCAATGTGCACCAAAAGGTCTTATGTTCTCTGTGCATTCCACACACTATGTGCCCACTTCACATCTTTCTGAACTGTAACCCACGCACCTGTCCAGAGTTTCAAAATTGTAATATTTTTTGTGATGATTTGAAGGCCCCTAACCTTCAAAATCTTGCTTTCATGAAAATTGTAAATGCACTCCACTTAGATTCCTTTCCAACACGAAAGGTTAGTCAAACATAGGCACTTAAGGGGTAAAAAGAACCACATTTATCCTCTTTTGCTTTGGTTTCCACATGGATGGCTTCTTTTGATTGTAAAAGTTAAGGTGAGATTCTTTGCTATAACATATAAAAACACTTGCATTGGGACCAAAAATCGAGTTTAATCATTGAGTATGCTATTCTCTCACACCATAGAGCGATCTTGAGAATTAGAAAGGTGGTCAAGGGGACATTTCATCTCCCTTAACAAAATATTTAGGAGAGGACAAAGCCCCCCTAGGGCTCTTCTTAGTTTATTTTTGAAACCATCTTAAATTTGTAAGGGCCCATACATGCCCACATGTTGCAAAATTAGGATAGTTTTTGAAATTACTTTCTTAGTTTACATCAGTAAGAGAGTCTAAAGATCAAAGTAACGGGCCCATACATGCCCACATGCTTGCAATCTAGGATAGTTTTTTAAAGATTTCTTAGTGTAAACAACATTAGGGAGTTTAAAGGATTAGTAAGGACCCATATGTCCACATGCTAGTTCTTTAGGGATTTTAAAAATTCCACAAGGTTGTACCAATGACATCTAGTGATATAGGTAACCAAGATTTGTAAGGACCACAAGAATTCTACATGTTGCAAATTTACACCTAACTTATTAAAATTTGGCACACTTTATCACTTGCTCACACACAAAGTCACTCCTCACTCACATAATTTCATCTTAAATTGTGGAGTTTGAAGTAGGGTTTCTCCAAAGGAATTCTAAAACATCCCACTATTTCTTGAAGAAATTATCCACACCCACTTAATTCCAACGAGAATGGTTCATACCCCCAATCTCTCAACCCAACACATCTAATTTTTTTTTTAAAACTCACTAAGTTTTCCTCCACAGGAGGTGCCAAAAGAATTTTTTTAGTCTAGGTAGGATCTCAGGGGTAGGCATCCAAATCACCCCCCATTATTTGGTTCTCACATTTTCAAACATTAGAAGTTGACAAATAGGGAACTTAAAAATCCTCCAAGTAAAGTGTTCCTAACACCATAAGGCAAGGAGATACCCTTGAAGGGTTGAAGGTCAAGGTTTGGTTGTTTTGTGTGTCCCCCCTTGAGTCACCCAACTCTTGGAAGGGATCCATCCTGTGACCCATTTATGAGGCCGAAAATCTAAATGTCGCACTTTGACCGAGGTACCTAGTGGCCAAATTTAGGACATCTACCAAGGTGGAAATTGTGGATTGCAATTGCACTTGATCATATTTTGTGTGGCTATTGGGAAATATCACCAGCTCTTTCGGGATATGCACCCTTTACCCTTCATTATAATTGATTGTTTCATCCTACACTATTTTCTCTTCCGGTGGCTTCAGACCCCACTGTTGAGTGTTCTTGGAAGATCTAGTGCTATTTGAGAGGAAGGACGATACGTATTTTTAAGACACGAGCATTTGTTTTATTTTTTCCTCCATGATGAAAAAATCCACCTACCCACATGTATTCTTATTTACAGTTGATTTATGTATGATGCTCATTTGATTACATGAAATTGTGAGATATATTGTGAAGGTCCAAATTATACAAGTCTCTTGTTCATTTATTTCTCTCATCTCCATTTGCACACATTCACTTTGCTAGTCAAACATCATAGGGGACCCACAGAATCCCCATCGTTCCAGATGCTTGCAAAATCTCTCTCCTATTTTAGGAGGAGTTCCTAGTCTTTCCAACTCACCGGCTCAACCATCTCACACTCCTGTGAGTGCCACTATTTTGGAATCATATTTGCTTGGTTCCACCTTACTTGGGTCCAATTTCCAACGCCATCCATCCATTATCTCTCCTTCACAAGGAGGCAAGGGGGAAAATTCCTCTCAAGGAAGAAGTACATCCCCATCAAACACCCCTCAAGGGTCAGGTCCACTACCTACTCACACCATGGCTAGAGCTAATCCTCCACCACCATCCCCCATGCCATATTTGGCATCCCTCAACATTCCTGATTTGAGTAAACTCATGAATGATCCTATATTGCATGACCCCACATGGCCCAATATTCCTACCAAACTACCTTTGGACATTCCCAAATTTGAAGGAAAATTGAGGGAAGATCTCGCCAACCATGTTGTGACCTTCCACTTATGGTTCTCTTCAAACAACATCATGGATGACTCCATTTGCTTAATTTTATTTTAGTGCACACTCACTGGTCCATCAACCAAATGGTATGTGGACGAAAAATCGGGGTCCCATGTGACTTTTGAATCCTTGGCCAAAGCATTCTTAGCCTTCTTTCAACTACAATTCGTCATGACATTGGTCTAGAACTTCTCTCTGAGTGAAAACAAACCTCATCTACACATATTGTCGACCACATTCACGAATGGCATCAATGATGTAGTTTATGTAAAGTGGAAACCACCAAAGAACAACGTCTCGATTGGTTTCTCAAATCACTTGTCTTTATACTTTGCAAAGATGTGGCATCCACCTTCCCCCAAACTGAAGAGGAAGCCATCAACAAGGCTCAACAATATGACCTCATTTATGCTCAGTCGGGTTACCTATACACAATAATACCTGACACACTGAGACCCATACCATTCAGCTAGGACAAACCTGGGATGTCTCACGAGACAGATGGATTGATTGGTAACACAACACACCACAACCCGTACATCCAACCACCACCTATGTATGATACACCCCAATATCCACCGATATATGGAGGCCCATCTTATTACCCTCTTCCCCTTTACCAACAACCATATCCTGTTTCTCTCCCCCCACCCATGAGTGGACCCATGCCGACACCCATCATGTGCCTGGCTTCTCAACCAATTTCAGGTTCCCCCTCTACCTCAATGTATAACCTGGGCACTAGTGAAAGCTTCATGCCTTCCTATGCGCCCTACAGATCATTGCCACAACATAATCCGTATTTTCCATTTCCTGGTCCCCCCCAGCCAATTGCTCCTCCACATGGATAACCACATGCTAGTGTTAACTTTGTTCAGCCCTCTCCCATTCAACAATTTGATACTTTTAAATAGTTGAATACAAAAAATCCGGCCCATCAGTCAAATAATTCCAAAAATAAAGGGGAAAACCGAAACAATAATAACCTAGGACTTAGAGGAAATAACCCCCAACAAAACCAACCTGTTGGGGGCAACCGAAAATCGGGTGACCAGAACCCCCAAGGGGACAATAACAGCAAACTCCAATGGAGGAACAACAACAAACTCAGGATGAACTTCCCTTGCATTCTTTGCGGTGAGCATGGTCATTATACTCACCATTTCCCCCAAATTCCGGACTTCAAATGGATGAAAGACTCCATGAACACGCCACATCCTCTAGTGCTGCCTGCCCTTCAGTAGGCCCCACAACATTATTTTCAACAACCACCCTCGACCGTGTTGCAAAACCTTATTCCACACCAAGGTGTGATGAATACCTAACAAGAGGTACATCCTGCCCCACCATAAATGGGACAATATCAAAACCATGGAAATCCAGTGGATCGCAATATCCTCCTCATTAGCGAAGAAGAAATTATTTTGTAAACACATGGTCATCAATATGACGCGCCCCATGAATCTACTCCCACCACTTTGTAAGCAGCTCCAGCTACATCCAGACAACCCTTGATGATTCCATACCCTAACACTGAACCTGCCATTCGTATCCCTCACATGCTGTTATGATGGAATGTCCACAACCCTTAAGCTAGGGCGACACATAATTACAATCTGATCAATGACTTGGCACAGTCCCCTGCAGCTATGTTGGTATTGGAGGTCCTCCAAACCTGTCCAACTCAACAAAAATCCTTGCTTTCCACCTTGGGAGCAGTCAACCTAGCTAATACTAGAATCATCATATTTGATCTAAATTGTGGGGAACCTCATCTCCTTGCTTTGGTATCTTTCCAGGTATCATTCAAGATTTGAAACATCACGTTTCATCAATGTATCATTGATGAAGGTGCATCCACATGCATCATGTCCAAAAATGTATGGAAAAAACTTGGCTCCTCTGATCTAGTACCATCTTCCATCACTTTAAGAGCTTATGATGGTCGACCATCCTCCCCTGAAGGGATCTTTAAAAATGTCTTGGTTGAACTTGGGGGAAAAACCATCCTCATCGACATTGAGGTTATCAATGCCCCACTTGATTACAATATCATGTTTGGACATAGCTACATGTATGCTATGAAGGCAGTGGCCTCTTCTATGTTTCGAACAATGATGTTCCCCCACAACGGGAAAATCATCACAATCAACCAAGTATCACATTACGAGCCTAACCACTCCTCCAACATAGATACATCCTACCTCTTGTCCGCACTAGTTCTGACGTGTATCCACTCATGGATATGGCCCCCAGAATTTTCAAGGACCCATCCTTGCTGGGAGCATACCATGGAGCACCACTGCTCATACACCCCTCAGCACAAGTGTGTGTCATATCTTCTAATGGAACTAAAACTGAAGATACCATTGCTCTCACTGAGGCTTCTCCACCCCTCGACGTCCCACAAGTTTAATAAATTCTACCTCAGGAATTACCTTTGAATCATACGACACCACTTATCCCTGATTTCACCCTTCCCCGGGGGAAAATCCCAGTTTGGGAAACAATCCCCCATGCCATTACTCAAATTCCCTTCTTCTACCCCCCATTGGGAGTACAATCTTTTCAGGTACCCATAACGCTTACTCTTCCCAACATGGTACTCACCATTCTGATATGGTATCTACACCCACTCGTGATGGTTCCTCAACCATCCCTCCCTCCCCAATCAGAGGGAATCCCAATACAGATTCCAATAATAACTCCATCCATGCCACCCTCCCCCCCAATCGCCAACACCACTACTACAGATGGGGGAAGACAAAAGAAGAAATATCCCACCGCTCCACTTCCTCCCTGAGTTCAACCTCCTTACACACTCTGCGAAAGAGAGGGACACCCCACTAATAGATGTCCTTCTCTTCCTGAATTACACAACCTGATCCAACTCCCTTGAGCAACCACATCACTCACCGCTTCACCAAGCACACCTAGTACTACCACATCATCCCCTACTATAGGCAGTAAAGGGCTACGAACCAAATTCGATTGCTCCATCTATTTAAAATATGGCCATTACAGTCATCATTGCCCAACTCTACCTCATTTTTTCCAGACACTAACGACAGTACACCAAACCTTTCAACAAGAACCCTCTCCACCACCACTTTCGGGTACCCATGTCACTGAAATCCATTATGTCTCGAACTCAGTCCCTAAATGGATGAGATTCCCTTGCTCTCTTTGTGACTCACTTGCTCATTTCACATACCAATGTCTTTTGATCATTGAATATAGACATCGTCAAATAACCCTTATTCAAAATCATTCAACCACCTCACCTCATGTAATGCAAGTGACTCTCCCTATCCCTTCTCCAGATACTGTTGACATCACCCCCCTACACCTGAGTCACTTCCCACCCCTCCATGGTTTATGGATAGACTGTCTAAGGATATTCCCCCAAATCCTCCAAATTCTTCAGTTCATTTCCCCCAGGAAATCTTACCCCCTACCACAGTTTACAACCCACATTGTCTAGACATTTGGTTTATGTCAATCGAACCATCGCACCATAGTTGCGATACCCCCTCTAGGTCTTCACCACTTGAAGACAATCATACGGTGACAGTCACCAATGATACCTCCCCGGATCCCCTATATTCTTGCATTTTCCACTGCGATGAAGACATCCTGGAGGAACTCTCTACCCCTGATTTCCAATGGAATGCGCTCCATCACAGAGTGATTTTTATCTCACGAGAATCCTTTGACCCTCCTAGCCAATCCTCCATATGTGCAATCAAAACCAAGGATTTTATTCCATCAGGGCATATAGACTGGTTCAACAACCCTATCCCTACCCTCGATGCTTTTGAAGAAGGAAACATAGCCAATATTCCCCCCTCTATCAAAATCGACATTTCCATCAAATCGAGAATCATAGAAGAAATCACCATTGGCACTACATGCTCCCTTGAGGAACTCACAACTTACAAATCTCTCTTTCAGGAATATCAAGATATTTTTTCCTGGTCATATACGAAGATGCCCGACCTCGATCCTTCTATAGTCGAACATCACATCGACACATGGCCAAATGTCGCCCCAGTACATCAAAAGCAACGCCCACTTCACCCATCCAAATCCATGGCTATCAAAGACGAAATTGACAAGTTACGTGCTACAGGGTTCATATACCCCATCGCATATACCTCATGGGTCTCCAATCCCGTCCTTGTTAACAAAAAATAGGGCACTATTCGCATCTGCACTGATTTTCGCGATCTCAACCATGTTTGTCCCAAAGACAAATATTCAACCCTTTTCATTGACCAAATTATCGATGACCGTGTCGACCATGAGGCCTTGTTCTTCATGGATGGGTTCTCCAACTACAATTAAATCCAAATCCATCCAACAGATCAGTATAAAACCACATTTACCACCCCATGGGGTGCTTTTGCTTATCGTGTTATGCCTTTTCGACTAAAAACCGTAGGTGATACATTCCAATGGGCCATGACTTATGTCTTCCACGATCTTTCTCACATCATCCTTGCTTACTTGGATGACCTCACTGCTCAATCCAAGAAACGAACTCAACATTTAGATGACTTACGAGTCGTCTTTCAATGATGTCTGCAGTACAATATTCACTTGAACCCCCTCAAGTGTGTATTTTGCATCACCTCTGGATGCCTCCTTGGGTATATAGTCTCCCAACATGGCATCATAGTGGACCCCCTCAAGGTCCAAGCTATCACAAAAATTCCACCACCTAGGAATTTTCACCAACTGTAGAGCCTACAAAGAAAAACCAACTTTTTACGACGCTTTGTCCCAGATTACGCCACTCATGTGCATGGTTTCCTTCGCTTACTATGCCATGATAACCCATTTCGATGGAATGAACATTCCCAAACCACTTTTTATGATTTAAAAGCGGTGTTATCCAACGCCCCT
>SNQJ01S0010361.1:113735-124340 GCA_010110895.2 Picea sitchensis | reverse complement strand
TTTTCTTTTTCAATACTTTTTGTTCATTTAGATTAGTGCTAATTCTATCGTGATTATCATTTAGAAATTTATTTCTTATAAGTTTCCATCCCACTAACCAAGGAACTAGTTTAAGTTCCCTTTGCATATGGAAGCTATGCATTCCTCAAAGAGATTCAACCACATTCATCTAAGATGGGTAGTGTAGTTGATTTCATTTTATTTTTATTGAACTTCATAAGTGTTGTGAAACTCAAGTTCAAGACTAAAGGAAAGTAACCATATGATTGGGTTAAGGTTGGGTTTCTTTTCCATCATACCTATTGCGATTAATGTCAAGTTTAATAGAGAGGGTGAACCAATACTAGTATTTTTTCATAGTTAGTGCTGCTAAAATATAGAGCACAAGAAATACGAGAGACAAAACATTTGATAGAAAAGGAATCAATCCATAACCTCTCTCTCATTGTATTCATTCAATGATACAAATATATAATACATGGTTGAATCCACCTCAATTTCTCTCACATTGACACCTCATCAAGATTTAAGGTATGAGGAGGAAAAATAGCAATCTAGAAACACACTTAGGATAAAGAAATATATCCTTAAATGTGAAATACATTAGGTGGTTTTATAGGAATTCATGATTTTATAAGAGTCAGAGGATAATATTTCCCCCCTCAATCATAAATACTAACAATAATACTAGCAATGCATCATAAACTAGTATCATTTTGATGAAGAGCTTCTTGAAAAACTGCCAAATCTGGATGTTCAAAACTCTAGAAAATATCGTTGTGTAATCATGTGAGATAGAATACCTATAATTTTATCATTGATGTGAACTCCAATATGATGAGAGAAAACCAAGAGAAGTAAATAATTTGCAAGTCTGACCCATCCCTGAAAATTCTTGACAACTCAATCAAATGCCAAGCTATAATGCAGAAGGATCCAATAATCCTATGCTAGGTCGAATGAACATCCAAGTGAACAAAATTTCCACATCGTTTCTCTTAAAATAAACATCATAATATTTTATCATATGTATGATTCTATTGCAACACATTGAACCATAATTCTGTCAAATTATGCCATCTACAGACTTTTGTTTCCCATTTAGAAAGTTTGATTCCCATCTGACATATTTTTTTTGTTTAGTCTTCTTTCTATAGAATATGGTTTCCCATATGAAAAAATTGATTCCCATATGGAATATTTTTTTTCGAAACTTTCATTCTAACAACCATATTCAATATCCCCTTTTTTGAGCTGAAAGGAGAGACCACATTTGGTTTTTTGTACAATTTTCATTGGATTTGTGCACTCCCCCCCTTAAGGTGTAGAAGATTTACATCATTGTACTCCCCCCTTTGAGGCTCAAGAGAGTACCATACTCATTTCACTATCTTCTTTAAGACATTTCTTTACTCGAGATTGAATTCTTCGGTAAGACTGAAATAATCACTTGGTTGTTGATGACCATTGCCAAGGATCAAGCCACTCATAGTGTACTTTTAATATTACAGATTTATTCAATGTCAAACATCTATTCTATGAATGATTCAACTCGACGCAATACTAACAAGGATGGAGATCAATACAAGTACCCTCCACGTGACCAACTCAATTGAAATGTTGACATTTAGCATTCTGATGTTTAACTGCCATGCTGCCATGTGCAAAGGGAACTTCAACTAGTTCCTTGGTTAGTGGAATGGGAATTTATAAGAAAATTCATTACATGGTTGGATGGGTGTTCCCTAACATTTCCTTCAAAATTGAGAATGTATAAGGAAAGCTTGGTAGGCATGGAAGTCCAAATTTCCTCATGAATGATGTATTCATTAGTGAATTTTGAAAGTTATAGGAGATTCAAACTTGCCATGGATAACAATATTTTCAATGAAAGGGGTTTGTTGGTAGGAGGATTGGTCAAGTGTGGAGGGGGGTGGGGAGAAGGGGCAAGTCATGGAAAAGGGGGCTCTCTAGATATACTTGATCTTCATGTTCCTCCTATGCTTTCCATAGAGATCTATCCATATGTTTGATATGACTACCAATGGGACTAGAGATGATGAAATACCATGGATCCTAATCAATCATTGAGGGTGAGAAGGGCTTGGAATGGTGACTTATTCTCAAGCTAGTTTGAATTGGATAAGTATTGATGCAAGAACTGTCTTGATCGTGAAAATATTTTACTAAAGAAAATTAATATGAAAAATTTGATAAAACAACATCTCCATGACTCTAGCTGAATGGCTTAAGTAGATCTCGATGAAAAAATATTGGGCCTTCCAAATGAATTTTTTCCGAGGGTGGTAAAATTTTCTGGGGGTGCACCCAAGTGAAGGTAGGGAAAATGGTTATAGTGACCTAACCAAGAGTAATGAAAAATAGAGGATGATATACTATCTTCTTCAGGTACTTCTCACAACCCTATGATAAAGTCATCTAGGTCGAATTCTTAACAATATCCATGGGGTTGCCTCTTCACAATGATAGTTGGGGGGGAACAATTGTAAGTCAAGTGTTCCCATTGGGAAGAGACATATGGGGTGAATCCCATGGATGAAACCTCAGAAAGAAGGAATCACTTTGAGTAACGTCCAACTAGTTGAAGTCCCCTAGTACAGATTCACCCACCAAGAAAGTTTGAGGAGGGATCTCAACACTTATTTATCTATACCTAGTTCCTTATAGACATATAAGGTGCACTTTCACAACAAATAATATTCACTACAAAAGTGATAACACTCGAAGTATTAAACTTATAATTTGTAACAAATGGTGACTTTGGAACATTAACCTCATAGTCCCATTTATAAAATCTTACTCTAATCTAAATGTGAAATTTTTCTATCCAATTAGGGAAGTTAGTTTCTTAAAATAGATTTATTTTAAGGTCTCACTTGAGGTCATGAACTGATTCCATAGTTCCTAGATACATTTTGTGTGTATATTGGGGATGAAATTACTTATAATGAAAATATATGGAAGTAATAATTGAATTCAAACTAAAAGAAATGGTAATAGAAAGGAACCTTAATTTCCACTTTTTGTTCACCCAAATCATCAAAGAGCACAAGGTGAAGAGCATACACAAAAATAATGAGATGTGCCCCCACACCAATAATAATTTAAACAAAAGTATAAATTAATCGATGTTAATTAGAATAATGATGATGCATGTAGTAGTAAAAAAAATAATATTTAATCAAAATGTGTATTAATCAAATAAGATATATTAAATTTGCATAATACAATGTCTAAGATCGGTGAAAAAGTATATAAAACCTAATAACGAACTTCAGGAAACAAGTTGGTTTAAATATATGCAAAAAATAAAATTTAATATAGATTGTTTGGGTTGAACACAAAGAATAGAGTGCTAAAAATATGTGTTTAAAGGCTAGTAAGTAATGCATTCTTATACACTACACAACTGTCATGATTAGGACTCATGCATTGGAAGTGGATTTTTTAAAAATTGCAAATTTGGAAAAAAATGAGGGTGGATGTTGGCCTCTTAAAGAAAGTTTGGGTGAGTAGACAATCAAATATCTATAGGTGAGTGACCCAATGAGGAGGGGGGTGGGGGCGGCTAGAAATGGTTTTCAGAATACCTCAAATCCAACTAAAAGAAAAAAAAATGGATTTATTCCCTAGTGGAGTCACCATATTGATGTGGGATATTTAGTGCTAATGAGTATGAAACAACTTCCGCTAGTATATTTGAACTATTGTTGCATACAAAATGTTTTAAAGGTGGTCAATAAGTGTTAACAAATATAGAACAAGCACAATAAGACAAGATCCGATAGAAAAGACTTTAAGACATTCTCTACTCATTTTATTGATCTCATAATATCAATTTATAATACATTGATTTGACCACTTTTAGATATAGATATCATTGAAAAATCATCAATGGATCATGACAACACCTCATTAATAGATAAGGATTACAAGTCATATGTAGGTGGAATCATACTTTGTGTTTTCTAGGGATTGAGAGTCTAACATTCCCCCCCTCAATCATAAGTTTGAATAATTGTATCAGTAAAGAAACAATAACTATTATCATGTTTAGTATTCAATCTAAAGCTTTTGAATTGAACTTCAATGAAGATATACCAAAAAAACCACTAATAGGATTGTGAAACTTGAATCTTGACTATCATCATTGATATTTGATATTCCCCCTTATTGTAAATATTAACCTTGTACAATATCTACTGCAAACATATATTTAGAAAAGAATAGAAAAGATACAATGACAAATACAACATTACATAGAGTTTTTTCCCCTGGAAACCCAAACTGGGAAAACCAGCATATTCTATATTCATTCATTGTGATACATTGTTTACAATACAATATACATATAGGATCCATTGGCATCCAAAACCCTAACCCAATGACCTGGATTAATCGAAAACCCTAATACCCAACACTTATTAGGTGCAAGGTGAGAAGGTTTTTTATTTTTTTAAGGGATCCAATATTTATATTTTGGATTCTTTTGTTTTTTAATGATATTTGTTTTTTTTTGCTTGATCACTAACCTTTTTGACTTGAGCAACGTGGTGGTTTTGGTTGACCACCAACCATTTTGAGAATATAATCCCCAATTGAAGTTGTTGGAGACTATCTTGTTGTTTTATCAATGTGCTCCCCCCTTGAGGTGTAGAGAGTACCATTTTGAATTCATGTTTCAATTTCAAAAAACATGTAGAATTAATGATCCCTGATCATGCCCAAAATCATTTGAAATAGTTGTTTGAAATCAATTTTATTTTTTCATTTCTCCATGCAAATGCATCTTTACCAGTGTATAGACCAGATGGTAAGACTTATGTGACTTCCTTATTTTTTCATTCCATTTCCAAGAGCTTATCCAACCATAATGAACTGTTAGCTTAACCTTCTTCTTATTTTGACACTTTTCCGAGAGATTATTTATCTTCCCACAATGAAGAAAATGATAGAGATCAAAACACTATGTCTCCAAGTTACCAAATCTATGTCAATGTTGACACTTATTATCAATATTCTTAACTTATTCAATAAATACCACACTCGCAAAATGAACTAGTTTGGAGTAATCTAGGATATGAAAGTTGTTTCCTTTGTCATAACCTAAGCCATGTTGATTTTTGTCAAAGAGAAATCCTTCCTAAGTTCTAACAATGATCTTGGAAAGATCATTTTGTAATTATTGATGTTCTTCTTTTGTGTCTTCAATTTCACATTTGTTGTTGCTATTGTTTTCATTCTGTGCTTCTTCTTGTGACTTATATTCAACAAGACTTTCCTTCACCGATCCACTATATGATTCCATATCATGACTAGTTGATGAATCATAATCCATCTCTTGTGTTGATTTTGTATCCACCATTAGGTCATGTGTATCACAAGTAGCATCAATGATATGCAGCAAGCCTTTTGTGTCACAAGTTGCATCAACCTTTTGTATGATCTCATCAGTATCACAAGTTGCAATAGCCTTTTGTGTTAGATCCTCAGCATCACAAATTGCATCAAGCTTTTGTATGAGGTCATTTATTGCATATTTTGTGTCAAACATGTCATCAATTTGTTTATGCTTTTGAATCAATTTCATCTCAAGTTATTCAACCAATTGATTCTTTATATCATTTTGATTCTAAAGATCAATAATCCAACTATGCAATTCATGTTTGTAGTCTTGTAATTCCTTGATTTCTTGAGAGACATTTTGTAAATGCTTTCTTTCTTTACCCATTTGTTATTTCTCGCTCGCTCACTTGTCATGCTTGTTTGTACTCGCTAGGTTGTACTTGTTTCTTTTATATTACACTCGCTTGATTTTATGTCACCTTAGGGTGTCAATTACTACCGATCATGCATCCTAAAGTGTGATTACAATGACTTAATTTTAATGACTCTCTTGACCTCCTTATTGAAATTTTGACAGCAAGTCATGATAATAATTTTCACAATTAACTTTAAAAGGGTTTTGCAAATTTACCCTTTATACAATTCAATGCTCAGATTCAATGGTTTATCCTTTAACTCATGAATCAAAAAATTGTTATTCTTGATGGATTTACAATTTTCCACTTGGTCTCAAATATTTGAAATGAAACATAACCTTTTGCTAATTTATAAAGATGGTAAGTTTTAGAAGACTTCAATGGACTTTATTGTTGCAATCACTATTGCACTTCATGAGTGCATGAGCATTGTGTGACACAAAATACCATCAAGTTTCTAAAAAAAACATACACAAGTACACACAAATACACAATATTCCTTAGACCCCCTTATTCCAATAGGTCTAGGACATATAAGCCAAATCAAATGACCCTCTTTTATTTTTATTAGACTTCTTACAACTAACTCTTAACACTTGGAGTGATTCTCTTTTCAATTACAACCTATCCTTTTAACCTTTCAAAAGGATTTAAATCTCCAAATGATGAAGGATTCTCCTTTTCAATGAAAAGATAAAGGACATTCTTTACAAATCTTTTTACTCGAAAAATAACTTACTCACGGAATAAATTAGAGCCACTGAATCCACCCAAATAAAATACACCCAAATGCCACTGAATCCAAATGAATCCCAAATTACATCAAAGTGTCCTAACACCCAAAATTTTCCTCTTTATAACTGCATTTTGTTTTTTGTTTTATATCAAACAAAAGACATCATTTTTTTCTGTTACCAAAACTATTTGATAACCATGACCACTTTTTAAATTCAAGAGGGAGATTATGGAAATCCTGGATCACCAGTTTCTATCGTTCATGGAAGTGTGCTCGGACGCTTGGATGGACGCTTGGATGAGAACTGGTTCATGGAAGTGTGCTCGGACGAGGACCTCCACTGTATGTATTTAATTGAAATGTGATATTTGATAATTCTCTTTTCACATTAAAATATATTCACAAAATATAAAACAATCTATTATAATAATATAAATGAGATGTATAATATTAATATTTATGATTTAAAAAAACAATAATTAGAAAAAGAATTGTAAACATTAATAAAGCAATGATTTTTAAGTATCATTACATATATATTTTTTAAATAAAAATCAAAAGAATAATTTCAAACATAACAAAATATGAATTTTTAATCATTAAAAAATATATATCTTTATAAAATGTGTTTTTTTTATCATTTTCATTATTTAATAATTTATTTTTTTAATTAAAAAAATAATAAAATATGAAAATTTTAATTATTAAAATATTTGTATTTTTATTTATAAATTTTATATATTATGCACAAACATTATAAAATTTTAGCACATTTTTATATATTTTTTCTTGTCTATTAATACCTCTAAGTTGGCATTGTGAAATTGAATTCATACCAACCGATGAAACTAAATTTTCCAAAAATTATTGAAAACTCACACGTCATCTTTCATCATATCCACCTAAGTGTTATTTTATATGTTAATACAATCACTTGAAATCAAATCAATGGTCATATCCACCTAAGTGTTATTTTATATCTTAATACAAACACTTGAAATCAAATCAATGGATCATTAGTATTAAATCAAGTTTTTCACACATTTCTTTTAATAATATAAAGATGGAATTTGTTTTAAGAAACATTGTTGTATGTTTTTTATTTTTTCCTTCTCTATTAAGACCTCTAAGATGGCATTGTGAAATTGAATTCAAACCAACCCATGAAATTAAATTTCCCAAAAATTGTTGAAAACTTACACGTCATCTTTCATCATATCCACCCAAGTGTTATTTTATATGTTAATACAATCACTCGAAATCAAATCAATGGATTATTAGTATTAGATCAAGTTTTTCACACATTTCTTTTGATAATATAAAGATGGAATTTGTTTTAAGAAACATTGTTGTATATCTTTGTGGGGAATATTATCTTTATGGTGAATTGATGTGGTGAATATTTTATCTCTGTAGTTATCTGCTATGAATACATAGTCATAGAATTAAAAATATAATATATCTTTGCGGTGAATCTTATCTCTACAATGAATTGATGTGGTGAATACATTCAACATGACTACGTTGTGGTAAATCTCATCTGAGGTAACTAAATCTCTATAGTAAATTGATGTGGTGAATACATTCTATGGGCCTACGGTGAATTTGGTCTATGATAGAATATGGTTTGTAGTAAATATGATCTACAGTAACTAAATTTTGTTAGTGACAATTCAATATGAGTAATTCACCAGTGATACCTAAACCTAAGAGAGGAAGGCGTACCAAAGTATCCCTAGATAATGTGCATGGATATATATAATCAATAGAAAAATGTAGAGAAGAGAGAGAAGCCAAACTTCAATACCAGTTAGTAGAAATGCTTCAAAGTGACTTAGTAGCAATGCTTGATAATAAATTTAGATCCTTTGAAGATAATATTTAGAGACATATAGAAAATAAACTATTAAAGGGTTTGAGACTCAGATGAGGAAAATTGAGGCTACATTACAAGAAATAGAAAAAAAGAAACCAAGAGCAAAAATAATCAAGGCGGGAAGAGGAGCTCGAAGAAAATAGCAATCTTAAGGACAAGATTAAAGAGATAGAAGAAAACCTAATTAACAATTTGGCCCTAAGTAGTGTGGAACACAAATTGGATATCAAACCTATCAAAGAGCAAATGAATAATCTCATAGAGTTAGACCATGAACTTAACAAAAGAGCCTTGAACCTCATAATTTTTTGTATAAAAGAACCAAAATATGAGGAATCATTAACAATAGTCAAAAGAGGAATTAAAAAAAATCACAAATTGAAACAACTTGCCTTATAAAAGAAAAAAGGCTGGTAAAAATATTTGAACATAAATATAGGTCGATTCAGGTTATGGTAAGCTCTAATGTCCATAAATATGACATACTTAGTAAAACTATGAGCTTAAAAGGGTTTGGAATATTTATAAATGAATACCTCATTCCAAAAGATCAAGCTAAATTAAGGGAGGAGCTTCAAAACGTAATGAAAGTCATAAAGGAAGGAAAATGGGAAATAATTAAGAACCAAAAAGCTATTATTAGGGATAGAGGCCAAAATGATAACAATAAATAGAAATTTGAGACACTTCAAGCCCTTTCTTGGAATTGTTGGGGATTTCCCTGGAACAAAGAGGCTATATTAAGTTGGATCCCAAGTGAAATTGATATTATATTTCCGGTTGAAACTTGGGAGAATGAGGAATCTAAGGTCCCCAACATAGATGAATTTATGTTGTGGTTAGCACGGAACAAGAAATCCTCCCATAGAGGGGTTGGAGGCATAGATTATTACATAATAACAAACATTTATCCTCACATTCATCTTCGTAAAAAATACCCTCTCAATTAGTTCATTTGGATGGAGATTTCAAATATCAATGCTAAGAAGATGTATATAACAATTTATTATTTTGTACCTCTTAATTCTACGTTTTATACAAAAAAAAAAGATAGATAAAAATTTCTGCTTTAAAAGATTAGAACAAGATATTTACAGTCTAAAAAATGAAGGTAGTATCCTCCTGCTAGGAGACTTTAATAATATAACTGCAACTAATCAAGATATTATCATAAACAATGATTCCAACCCTAATCCTCTGTGGCTAGACGAAGACTGAGATTTTTTATGGTATTTAGCTAACAGATACAAGAGAAATTTGAAATAATTGACTGGGAATTTATATGGTACTGAGCTAATCAAGATTTGTAGTTCTCAAGATCTAATGATTTTCAATGGTATAATTAAGTGGCTGAAATCTAACCAGATGACTTGTATCCATGGGCTCGGTAGTAGTGTTGTGGATTATGTGATATCAGATATCCCTATTTACAACCAAATAGTAAATTTTGACCTTTTAAACGACCATGACCCTGACTTTGATCATAGACCTTTAACCCTAACTCTAAACTTTATCATGCACAAAACCCCCTTGAAGATAACTCTAGTAACCAAAGGCATATTCTTTTTGACAAAAATAAAGATGATGTCTTCTTAAAGGACTTAAGCCATCTCTACCTCCATAAAAAAAATATCTATCAAAGTGTTGTGTAAAAATAAGAATATAATTTCCAACCCTTGATATGATAACACGTGTAAACTTGCTAGAAAATCCATTAGGGATGCCTATAATGAGTCCTTGAAATATGATAAGATTAATAGATACAAATCCCTAATTAAAAGGAAAAAAAGCACTACATAAATAGAAAGCAAGAGGAACTTTAGCACCTTTCTAATCTAGATCCAAAGAAATTTTGGAGGAAAATTTTGACTTGTCAAACTAAAGAAAATTATATGATTCCCATGATAGACTGGAATTCCTACCTTAAAAATATTTACGAATCTTGTAATGTCCTCGAAAAAATTCCAAAGTTTTCTACAAAAGATGATGTTTTTTCTATAGAAGACATAAAGGTTGGGGTTAAGCAACTCGCAAAAGGGAAATCTAAGGACATTGAGGGATACCAAAATAAAATATTAAAAATTGGAGAGCCTATTTTGATCCCTCACATACACAAGCTCTTCAATTTAGTAGTCAAGCAAGGATTCCCTAAACCTTGGAGTCAAAGCCTCATTGTACGTATTTTTAAAACTGGGGATAAAATAAATCGC
>SNQJ01S0010361.1:100121-113685 GCA_010110895.2 Picea sitchensis | reverse complement strand
CCTATTTTGATCCCTCACATACACAAGCTCTTCAATTTAGTAGTCAAGCAAGGATTCCCTAAACCTTGGAGTCAAAGCCTCATTGTACGTATTTTTAAAACTGGGGATAAAATAAATCGCTCTAATTATAGGACCATTATGATGAGCCCCATTTTAGCCAAGCTATATGGAATTATTTTGGAAAAGAAGATAATCATATGGCTAGAAAGCCATTGAAAAAGAGATAAAGGTCGAGCCAATTTTAGAGGTTATCATTCAATTGTGGAACACCTTATCACAGTTAGGACCAATGCAGAGTAGTGTCGAAACAATAAAACCAAACTCCTTTGTTGTTTCATTGACTTTAGGAAAGCATTTGACATTGTGCCTAGGATGAACATTTGGAATAGGTTAGAAGAACTAAAAGTTCCCTCTAGGTTGAGAGTTGTTGTTGTAAGGTTGTATAAGAACAGTATTACCAAGTTTAGGAGCACTAAGGGTTGGTCAGAAGAAATTATTGCAATATATGAGTCAAGCAAAGTTTTCCCCTATCCCCTAGCATTTGTAATATCCCACTTAGGAAAAATAATATAAATTTGTTAAGGATAGTTGTAAGGCTTAGTGATTTTGTTCAATTTGTTTTGTCAAACTACTTGACTAATCCTTCAAAACCCTCATTGTCACTCCCTCTTTTATGTTGCTATATGTCTATGACTGTGTGTGAAATTTTGATAACACTATATCACAATACCCATCCCACTGTGATCTTCTAATGTTGCTATTATATGTTGAATTATTCTGCAATTTGTATTTTTTTGTGTCTCTTTGATGGATAAGAAAGTTCATACATACATAAATTTTCCAAAGAGAAATGAATAATGAAAATAGATCATAACAACAAAAGATTCAATACAACTTTGAAAACATAGATAGCACACCAAAAATGTTATTCCATTAATATGTTGACCTCTGTATATTAGATCTATAATAGAAATGGGTAGTATGTGTCATGGATGGTTGAAGAACTGGAATGGAATTTCCCATGATGCCAACATACACAGATGTTATGATATTTTTTCTCACAGGGATCTCAATGAACATATTAGTAATATCTCCCTAGGATTGGCCTAGCAACCCTAGACAGTAGTGGGATAGATTTCCTATGGTTCTCCTAGAAACAAGCAATAAGATCACACACAAAGAATTTGGGAGAATGACATACATTTTCATGAAGGTTGTCCTTAGTGTACTCTTGGTTGTTGTTGTCCTAAAGTTTCAACTCCATCTTCTAAAACCTGCTTCATGCACACCAAAGACAAAACAATAGCATTCTACTTTGTCTTACTAGTGTTAGAATCCTATATCTACCTTGGATATAACCTAATATATAACAAGATAAACCATATCTGAATATTTATGTATCAAAGACAAAAATTCTTGGGGAAAATCAAATGATCTATTAATGAAACAAAAGAACATTATATCAAGACATACCTCAAGGGATGATGTAAGCTCATTTAGTCTCCTTGCTCCTTGCCTCTCTTTGCAACTCCTTATGCTCATTATGAGTATGACCTCCAAACAATACACTACAAATCCATGAAATGAAGTGCTAGACCATGGCCATGAAAGAGTACACAGTGGATCCATGTCATCAATGAGACCGTAGCCATGAGGCAATACAATGTGGATCTATGTCATGAACTCAATCATATCCACCAACAAATATAATGTGGATCTATGTCAGGAACATAATCATAGCCATCGGTAGATACAATGTGGATCTATGCCAAAACATATAGATATCAGGAATACCATGAGCACTGAGGAGAGTGTCCCCAAAGTCTTCATATACAAGTGACATACTCCATTGCAACTTGGGAGGTGATGTTGTAAAGGAATTATGTGACCCCAAACCCAAGGCTATTTTTCTCAAACCTTGATGGTACAAATATACATCATGCGAATATATGGGTTGATGTTGAGCATGGTAGAAACTGCCTGATTACCGATCATTGAGGAATATCGTTAATATATGTGAGGGGATCCATCGATGATGAATATTGACCCCAAGGTACCTAGTAAAATCTAGTGAGTGTGAATAGAGGATCGAATGTTGAGCATTCATAGAATCAATCAATCAGGAGTCAATTATCAAAACCCATTTTCAATCATGAGGAGGCTTGCCATTGATGATTGCAAGCTCCAAGGTACTAGCTGTTTTCTAGATCGCTCTCCTAGATAATGTATTGAAATCAATAGGAAGAGATCCATTGAAGGAGGGCCTTGATGTATCCCCCATCAATTGACATTAAACATACACCGAGAGACGATGTGAACAGAAAGTACCACTAAGTACAATTGACACAGGGATGGTTAACTTGAAAAGTCAACAAAATAGAAGATGGTTAACTCAAGATTAAAATTCCCTTCAAAATATAGCACAACACAATGGTGACTTGGCAGAAAGACACATGAGATGGACGAATATAGTGCAACAATGCAGGAGGCATTGAAGCACTCTCCATGATGAATGGAAGAGTAATCAATCGGAGGAGTATCTCTAACTCAAATTATTGGGATGGTTCCTAGGAAAGATACAACCCAACTGAATGATGAGGAATAAAAAATGTGCCATGTTCAAGGACGATTCAACTTACACTGCCATTTAAAGAATATACCAATGGTGAAAAACCCCCTCTTTTTTTATTTTTTTTTTGTTATTTTATGTCTCCTTCATGGTTTAATGATCATGAAAGAATGAAACAAGCATGCTCAGTCTCCTTCATGGTTTAACAAGAACAAAATAATGACATAAGTAAGCTCGACACCTTTTTCGTTTCCTTTTATGAGTCTGGAAAATAGATAAAAGTATACTCAGTGGGAGAGAATGAGTGGCTTAACAACATGCTCCTATGTTCCTAGAACATGGAACCGATATCCACTCTTAGCAACTGCAAATGGTACTGGAAAGTGAGACCCACTCTTATCAGTTGATCTCTCCCTAGGTAGGTGGATTTAAAACCGAGGCCAAATAATGCAAGAGGTTGATGGTCAAGGCTACTCCATAGTGGTGAGCGGGATATAAGAAAATAGTGGCGTGGTGGTAGGAGGCATGACACGAGTAGAAAATGCATAGGAGACAATTAAGAAACATAAAAAAAACTTGGGAACCCCCACTTGATGTGGAAAAAATATAGACTAAGAGAGAAAAATAAGGCTCGATCTTCAAGTCATGATGGGGCTAAAGGAGGGCTCCTAGGCCTATGGGAAAATGTAGCATGAGAACCGAATGTCAAGTTGGGTGCTAACTATGGAACTCATGAATGGTATGCACTACCAAACCCATTATGGCATGCAACAGGAGTGGATAATGTCAAAACAAGTTGGGATCGAAACTAAGGTGTTGCACGGGAAGAATGGGTGATTAATAATGCAAAGAGGAAATGTAGGGAAAAACCTATCCCTATATGTCAATTTAGGGAACATGTACTACAATGTTAGTGGAAGTCATCATATTTGTAAACCAATCCTTAGAATCATGTCAAGCACATGTTAACTAGATTCTAAGGTCAAAACACATAGTGAAATCTCAAAAAAGAATAAATTTTTAATTTTTAGGATATAATATATCCAAAAGAAAAGCACTCACACCACACAACTATGTACAAGGAACTACACATATTGATGGTTTAAAAAAATTAGATCTTATTGCAAGGCTCAAGTCAAGGATCTTTTTCATAACAAATGAACTCATGAGTTGATGTTAGCATCATATGGATCACCATGTTAGGGCCATACTACCTAGGATCGAATTTTCACATACAAAAATACTCATTGTGAGTAGTCTCGTAAACTAGGTAGGCTCTTTGATGGGCTCAATCAATACATAAAGCGTGTACAAAATGTGAATCTTCGATGGAAGGGAAAGTAGATAATTCGGTGGCAAGTTCTAAAATAGATAACCAAGGAAGAAAAGGGTCAATACTAGGGGTTTCACTAGGCATCCCAACAAATTCCCCTAGTCATGGATTGAATCTCATCATGCTAAATCTCATGGGTTCCAAACTAGAGAGGATGGATTATCGATGTTGCACATATTCCCTAGGCTTATCTATGGAATCCATGACTTCCAAGATGACATTTTCAGAAGGAAACTAAAAATCAAGGGAGTCATGTGAACTTGGATATTCAACAACCCGTACGATAGGAGTAGGTGGATAACACTCCATATGAGGATGGAGTTGCTGACCAATATCAAAATATGTTGATGGAATCGTCAAATCGACAATCTAAACCATGGTGAGCGGCATGGTTTCTCCAGATGATTCAACATCCTTAGAACAAGGTACCACCCAAGGATCGAAATACCCAAGGGATCCACTGGTAGATGAGGAAATCATGTTGATGGGGGTGATTATTACAGTAGGATATGGTGGGGGAAGGGAGAATATACCCATAAGAAAAGGATATTTGAACATCCTCACACCAACGTTTAGAGATAACTGTGTGGTATCACGGACAAAGGGTACATTAGACCCCGCATTGGATACAAGGTTTGGGGTACAAAACTCAATTTGATTGACGATAATGATTTTCCCTTGTTGAGGGAAATGTAGGACCCTAAAGACCGACGAAACAACTGTAGTCATATCATAGAGCCAAGTACTTCTGAGTAATAGATTGCACTCAAGTGGTGCTTCGATGACCTCCATGGTGATGAAGACAGTCGTACCACCTAACTCGATGGGTAAGGAAGTGATTATTCCATGGGGTTGGAACATGTGTCCATCGAAGGATTTCATAATTGTGGCAGACGTATCAAGATTAGGAGAGCCGAAGGATTTCCAACAATAAATAAACATGATGCAAGTTGAGGCTCCTTCATCAACAATAGTTCAAAATATTTCTTTACCCACCATTCAAACTTTAATATGGAAGGCTACTTGATGGGAGATCCTATGAGTTACCTGATATGAATCAAAGTTCATCAAGCTTGACTCTGAGGGATCAACCCCGTCTATGTCCAAGTGCAAGGATTTTTGTTGCATGGGGCAACTCTGGATAAATTCAATCACTGACATGGAACAAGATTCCTGGGCTAAGTATTCCACAATATTGTAGTTGTGGGAAGCCCAATGTGTTGGTATTGTGCATCATATGAAAAATAATGCAATTTGGGGAGTGTTAAGCCCTAATATTGGCTCATTACCCCTTAATTGGGGCATATTAGATTAGTAATGCTATTTTATTTATGTCGGCTTTAGTCCATTAGTTGTAATTTATATTAGTAATGCTATTTTAATTATGTCGGCTTTAGGCCATTATTGGTAATTATACCTCCTAGTCTCCTATATATACCAAGGAGACATTTTCATTTTGAATCATCTTGTACTTGAACATTTAAGTGGGGTAAAAGGAGGTTGCCCCCTCGAAGAGGACTTATCATCGAAATTATCTCTTTTTCAAGACGTTGAGTACTTTAGAGGAGTTTTCTATGCTATATTGATGTTTGGTTCTTAACATATGGTGCTCGAGCTCAAGGTCTTGGGGTTTTATTTACTACATCACGAGACACCATTTGGAATTTTCACTATAACTTTTTTTTATACAACGTTTCAAAGGAACGGCTTGGAGGATATTTAGTAAACAGAACAAGATCGTTGGGTTAAAAATTTAGCTCGAGACCTTATACTTTGGAGATACATCTGTACAAGATAGGGTTATGGAATCATCTAGAAATGATAGGTCATTGTTGAATTTTTGCTATAAAATTTTTTTTGTAATGTTTCAGACCTTTAAATATGGAGGAAATTTACAAAAATTAGTAAGGTATCACGTGGTAAAAATTAAGCTTCCAGGTCATCTTAAATTTTTAGATACACCTTGTGTAATATAGGGTATCGACTAGTCCTATTGACTAGTCTCAAGAAGATGTTCTAGGTAAAACAATCATAACTTCTTGCTCAAATTATCCAAATTAGTGGGACTAGTTGCATTGGATGGAATGGACTGATCTTTAGTATCTTGGGTCTTGAGTTCAGAATTTTATCAATTATTGTGTCTTTGGAGGCATACTATACAAGTGAGATCTCTGGAAGGCTAAAAAAATCAGCAAGTTGTGGGGAAGTTACCATAATTTCCACTTGGCATATCCAATTTAGATGAGACACAGTGGCTTTAGCAGAGAAGAAATATCAGAGAACTACATAAAGGCAAAGTTTCATACACACAAAGGGCCACGAAACTTTGAGATACAAACTTATAAGACATATTGTCTAGCGGAACCACCTCAAAATCAAGGGTTAGAAGTGATACTTGGTCAACATGCCACCTGCCACCCAAAAAGGGAATTTCTACATAAAATAAGCCTCGGAAAATCCTACTTGGACTCTTGATGAAGGTGAAGAAATAAGTAGGGACATAAATGATTTACAAAAGAGAATCCATTAACAAAGATGAACTACAAGAGATGATGGAGGGTTTAAAGGGGAGATCATTAGAGTATTGAAAAATTTCATAACTGAGAAGACAACTGAAAGTGAAATGCATCCCATGAAATTCATGATGTGAACATGAGGAAGGTGTGAATCAAGAATGGAGAAACTCCAACTTTTGGTTTGAAGACCAACCAAAGTTTCTAGTTGACATGAGGAAGTTTGATGGTAGGGACCCAACCACATGGATACTTGAGATGGAGCCATTCTTTGGAAGTCTCCATAATGTGCCCACATACACAAAGGGTACAAATTTAGCTGTATATTTAGAGACCTAATCAATACATTTTGTTGTCGATGGCTTTGATACCATAAATCCTCGTCCTTGGACACTTTCTGAAGAAATGATAGCACACTATGAGGGATATGGAGGCAATGCCTTCTTTGTTAATTGATGAATCTCAAGCAAAAGGGTTGAGTTCATAGGGCACATTGAGAACTTCAAAGATTGAATATAAAAGGTAGATATTCCATGTGAGCACTTGATTGATGTATTCATAAAGGAGCTTTTAAAGGATAAAAATTCAACATGAGGTTGCACAGGAACTAAAATCATTAAGAGAGAAGGCATTTAAGGTTGAGTAAGAAATGTGAGAAAGTAAAGAAGCCTGTGGCTATGGCTACTGAAGGACCTATCCTAACATCTATAGAGAACAATGCTCCTTCTCCTGAAACACCTCCTTCTAGGGTTGACCTACATCAATTGAACAGGAGGAAAAGAAAAGCAAAGGTTTACTTGCTTTAATTGGCAGCAACCAGAATGCAGTAAAAGGGACATAAGTGTGGTGAAGAAGAAATTATTCTACATGGGTGTGAGAGGAAAAGAACAGAACAGAACCATCTCAGATGAAAATATAGAAGCAATTTAAGTCGGAAAAGAGTTGACTCCATGATACTCGTGCAATGCATTGGCTGGAATTGCTCCTCAAACCCTCAAGATCCGAAGGATACATCAAAAAGAAAAGAGTAATAGTCCTAATTGATTAAGTACTTTTAATTTCATTCCTTTATTAAATTAGCCAAAGTCTCAATTGTTTGTATATCCATGGAGTTTCAAGTAATGATTGGATAGAGGAACTATCAATTTTCAGGGAAAATACAATAGATCAATCACCTATGGGGGAATATGTAATGAATAATAGTCTAATACCTATACCCATAGATTGAGTGCGGATGTTGTACTAGGAATCAATGGTTACAATCATTAGGAGCAGTGGCTTTTAATTTTCAAAAGAACTTTCATGAAATTTTTATTGGAAGGAAAAGAAATTGAGTTGAGAGACATCCTGAGGGGAAACTGGTAAGGTGATAAGCTCTCTAAGCATGACAAGTGATGAAAAAGGGCATCAAGGCATTATTGCACAACTATATGCTAAGGATGTTCAAACACCTAAGACATCTATTCCTCAAGATCTCCAAAGGATCATTGATAATGTTCAAAAGTATTTGAAGATATTCCCAAAGGTCTCCCACCCACTTTCGAGAAATCATGAATGCATGAAATTCATCCCATTCTAAGTGTCCTCTAACATCCAGACCATCTGGAGATACCCTTATGCCAGTAGAAATTAGTATGGTTGAAATGTTAAATTTTAGCATTATTATAGACCTAACCAAAGTTCTTACTACTTTTAGAGTGGTAATGGTATTCAGAAAAGATAGCTCTCATGGCGTATGTGTCCAGTTATAGAGAGCTCAACAAGGTCACTAAGCAAAATAAAAGTTTCCAATTCTTGTCATTGATGAATTGTTAGATGAACTACATGGAACAATCTATTTAAAAAAATTGGATCTCCATTCAACGTATCATCGAGGTAGGAATGAGAGGAAGAGAATATCCCAAAATAACGTGAACGACCTTACACAAATGCACTACATTCCAAGGGTTGAAGTGAGAATTCCATTTTCCAAAACCCTTCACCGAAAATTTGTGTTAGTATTTTTTGATGATATACTAATCCTTGAAGCTAGGAGGGTTCATGTGTGACATGTTGACAAGTGCTACAACTACTAAAGAGGAGCAACAACTATATGCTACATATCCAAATGTTTTCTTTGGAGTAAAGGAGGTGAAGTATTTGGGTCATATTTATCTCATGCCCAAAGGTGTCAATGTAGACCCTAACAAGATTAAAGGCCATGATGGGCTGGGCCGATTCCCAAACATTAAAAATCTTAAGAGGATTTTTGGGTTGTGAGTTACCACATATTTGTTTGGAACTATGGAAGAATAGTTGCACCTTTAATGGCACTAACTAGAGGATGCATTTTCATGGACTCGGAGGCAGCTAAAGTTTTTGAACAGCTTAAAGAGGTGATGTGTATTACTGGCTAATGCCCAGTGACCACTCAGGAGACTTCACAAAGCCTTTGTGAAATGTGATGCCTGGAAATGGGGTGATGTAATCTTTAATGCAAGAAGGAAATTTTACTGGCTTTTGAAAGTCAGCCTCAGGGAAGAGACACACAAACCCATTTATGAGGAAAGGAAATGATGCTTATTACATGCATTGAAAAAAAATGGTGTCCTTACTAATAGGTAGGCACTTCAAGTCAAGAAAACAGAGATCATGATAGTCTTAAATACTTCTTGGAACAAAGACTATCTTGGAAGAACAAACAAAATGGGTAACCAATATATTGAATTATGATTTTGAAATCCTCTAAAAGGGGAAGCAAAATCATTTGGCCCGAGATGCACTCTCAAGAAAGGATAAAAATGAGGAAAGCCTCTTTATGCTATCTCGATCATCAGCAGTGGTGGATAATAGAGAACCGAGGATGAATGGAAAAATGACAAAAAAAGTGTGGACTCCTCTCATTCAAAGGTTTACCTTGATTCCCTGGTATCGGATACTTTTACATGGAAAAAATGATTGACTATGGTACAAAGACCACTTATATTTATGCAAGAACTACCAACTCAAACAAAAAGGAATTTTATTAGGTGCACACCTCTCCAATAAGAGGACACTCGGGATTTTTGAAACCTACCACATAAGTCAAAGAAAGAAGGATTTTTAGGATGGCCTTAAAAGTGATGTTCAAAGGTTGTTGGCAAAAAATGTGTGTTTGCTAACAACAATATAAGGTAGAAACAATTAAGACCCAAGGTCTTTTACAACCATTATCCATCCCAAGAGTATTGGCAGGAGGAGGTTTCCATGGTTCATTATAGGGTTACCAAAGTCCTAAGAAGGAAAGAGTGTCATCATAGTGATTGTTGATAAGACTAACCAAGTATGCACACTTTTGTGCTCTCACTCATCCCTTCAAAGCAAATGCAGTTGCCACAGCATTCATGGAAGTGAGTTCAAAAGCTACATAGTAGCCCAAATATTATTGTAACAAGTGGCAGAGAGATCCCATATTCATGGACATTTTAGATGAAATTATTTTCTTGTTTAGGTACTCAGTTGGCTCACGCAAGCTCATCCTATCACCCTCAATCGATGGACAAGCTGAGAATAGTGAACTTTATGTACAGAGAGCTACCTTAGTTGCTTTGTCTGCGATAAACAAACACAATGGTTCAAATAGTTTCCCTTGGCATAATGGTGGTATAACATTTCCTTTCATGTTGCAACAAAAATGGCACCATTTATGGTACTTTATGGATACCACCCTTTTCCATCACTTCTTCTCTAAATATAAATCTAAGGTTCAAGCGGTGGAAGATCACATACGAGAGTCAAGAACAAATTCTCCAAATCCCAAAGGACAACGATGGCACAAATGCATGAAACAACAAAGCGAGTCAACATAAAGTAGTGAAAGAAGTTTTGGAAATGAGGGTGGGTATTTTTAAGACTACAACCATACAAGCGAGATGTCCCTCAAGCAAACCAAGAGGATAATAAATTATCACCAAAGTACTATGAAAGCATATAAAGGTGTTGCAAAAGATTGGTACTATGGCATACAAATTCAGGTTGCTGCATCTTCACCCAGTACACCCGATTTTCCATGTAAAAAAGAGGTTTATAGTGACAAGATCCCATTCAAACTATATTGCCAGAACTTGGCGGAAAGGAAAAATCATATTGGAGCACAAAGCCATCACTGACACAATAGACCATGGTAGGAATAGATCCATTTGAGTATCTCATTAAATGGAGGGAAACTACAGTTGAATATTCCCACTTGGGAAGATGAGTCTTTATTCTGAGAAGCATCCGAGTTACTCAAACATTGTGGACAACACTTCTCTACTCAAAGGGGAGGGGCATGTTAAGCCCTAATATTGGCTCATTACCCCTTAATTGGGGCATATTAGATTGTGTGCTATTTTATTTATGTCTGACTTTAGGCCATTGGTTATGAAATTTAGATTAGTAATGTTATTTTAATTATATGTCCGGATTTAGGCCATTATAAGTAATTATACCTCCTAGTCTCTATATATACCAAGGGAGACATTTTCATTTTATGAATCATCTTGAAAACACTTGAACATTTAAGTAATTATACCTCCTAGTCTCCTATATATACCAAGGAGACATTTTCATTTTGAATCATCTTGTACTTGAACATTTAAGTGGGGTAAAAGGAGGTTGCCCCCTCGAAGAGGCTTATCATCTGAAATTATCTCTTTTTCAAGGCATTGAGTACTTTTTCTGAGGTTTTTCTATGCTATATTGATGTTTGGTTCTTAACAGGGAGCAAAGCGGTGCATCAAGAAATGGCTTCTATATATGGAGAGGGCCACCAGACTAGGATGAAGATGTTGCTTCTGGGACAACATGGGAAGGCTTGGGAATGTCATAGTTATTGGACCTTTTCTTCAAGTTGATTGTGTGGTCACACATGAACACATAAGCATTCAAGGAATACCCCTCATGGAGATGGGTACCTGCCATGCCCCCTTGTGGAGGGAAGGATTTTTGGCAACCATGTTTTGAGGTTGAGAGGGGAAAGGATGGGTTAAGAAAGTAGGTTGCTAGGGGGCCCACTGCTGTGAAAACAATATGTGGGCCTCATCATTCATGGGGAACTGGTGAGTAGGGTGGTATTCCCCACAAATCGTGTAGGGAAAATGACTCTTGTTGTTTTCTTTATTGCCTCCATCCTGGGTGTTTTTGGTGGAGCAAGTACCTTTCTCATTATTGAAATTCTTCTGCTTGTTCTTCTTTTTCTTACCTCTAGTTTTCTCAGGATTAATCAGTTGCATGGACTGCACCAAATTCACCTCGAATGTTTGATAAGGGATTGCAACAATTTGAGCATTAGTGCTAGCAACTGACGGATGAGAATTAATGTACATTTGACCCATATAATCAACTAACTGGTTCACAAATGTGTGTGAAACAAGACCAATCACACCATTGGCATGTGGTCTGGGTTTTCTTGGATCAATTGATGGGTGAGGAAAATTTAGGATGATGTCATATAGAGTACCCGAATAAGAAAACCCTGGTGGCTACCTTGACCATAGCTACATCTAAGGAAATGGGTGGTAAGAGGGACTTGGTAAACCACTATGTTAGGTGCTTGTCTGAAATTTGAGTCTTAATCATCTTACACCGTCTCCTACACTCATGTATATGATTTAATATGTGAGTGGAATTGTCTTGATGTAGTGAACTCAAGATCTCTAGTCCTATCTCGTACCAAATAGGAAATTTATAGTGCGTTAAAAACACCATAGCTAGGTCGTTGAAGGTTATAAAAGAGCCAGCTTTAAGTTCAAAGTACCATTTGGCAATGGCTCCTGTAAGGGATCTCTGGAAAAGATGCAACCTTACACTATCATTCATTAACAAATTGGATGAACACACCAAGTGGTAAGTCATGATGTGTGTAGAGGAGTCCTCTCCTGGATTTATGTGAAACTTAGGAATGTTTGATGGTAGCTTGGATGGAATTATCATCCATGATGGGTAATGGGAAACATGGTCATTTGTTAACTGAGACAAATATGGTAAATCAAGCATCGCAAGGAAAGGCAACGGTGAAAATGAAGACTGGGAGGTAGGTGAAGTCTTTGTTTTCCCAGATGGGCCGTGCAGTCCCCCTATGTTGGTACTACTGGAGGATTGGGGATCTCTTGAAGAGTGAGTGCTTGCAAGGATGGTGGCACCTTCAATAGTAAGACTACTCTCGAAACCAAAAATTCCCCCAAGGGTGTTTCCCCAAAGGGGAAATGTGGACCCTCTTGGAAATATGTTCCCAAATTTGGTCCCAGGGAAGAAACCCCTAGGACAAGATGTTGACACAAAAGGAAAACCTCCCCATGGTGAAAATTTTTCCCCAAGGGACGTACCCCGAGGGAGTGGTGTTATAACCCAAGGAAAGTTGAAACCTACAAATGTAATATTGCCCCTAGAATGGCTAGGGATATCCCCAAAACCACTAGGCATACTCCATCCAAAAGGTACACCCAGTACAGTTGATGATGTTAGGCAACTCATTGGATTAACGGAGCTGGAAGGAGTTCCACTCCCCATGCTGAAACCAAATCTCGACCTCCCACTGGAAAATAATTCGAAAGTGGGAATTGATGTGGAAGGGATGGGTGTCAGGATGTTAGATATACTAAAATATGGATTTGATGACACAGAGGGTGTCCCCCAGATCAAGGAACCAAACTGAAATGGTATGGATTGTGTAGGTCTAATGGAGTTAAGGGGTGGAAATGTATGCATTACATGGATGCTTACAATGGGATTGTAGGCCCATCTACAATATATGAAACACTAGGTCCTGACATGGTGGGAGGATGACTGGACAAATAAAAAGGCTCACTAAAAGTTTCCCTTAATTGGACAGGTAAAGGAGCGTCTAACTCAGTTAAAGGTGGATTGAAATTTGGTGGAGGATGTTCGTCTACCACCTCTACTTCAACCAAACCGATCTCATCAAACCAAAGATAATACCCTTCAAATTATTTTTCACTTATGTCATGTCGCATTAGAGGCAGTTGCACCTCCATAATAGGATCAAGTACTCATAATCAACGAGACTAGTGTGGTAATTCAGCCATGGTGAATAAACTATGTTACTAAAAAACAAAAATCAACCTATGTCTGACCTAGAATTAGACTCAAAGAGAACACCCCTAATCAAATATAGGAAAAAAAAAACAAACC
>SNQJ01S0010361.1:74316-99988 GCA_010110895.2 Picea sitchensis | reverse complement strand
CAAGTCCCCCACAAGATTAGCTAGCTAAGGTGTGAGGAGAAATTATGATTATCTACACAAAAAAACCCTGAACGGTGAAAGTACTCTTTATTAAGGTGGGAAACCTTGGGGGGAACTAATATCCTAAATGAATGTCTTCCCTAGGTACCACATGCACGTCCCACTTGCAGTCACCCATGTGGATCCCTAAGAAAGGTCACTAAGGCTACCACCTAACAACCAATGGCTGGGTGAACAATTGTAAGTACAATCACAATAAGGGAAGGGTAACTAATCCTGGATATATGAAGTTTTTAACCAAAAAATACCCCATACACGTAACAATCAAAGTAGTATCACAAACACCAAGATAACGAGAGAGGGATGATATCCCTACTTTTCTCAATGCGACCTCATTCTTAACTCCTATGTTAGATGAGGCTTCCGACACACTGGTTGGAATAATGGATTTTAATGCTCTTTAATGACTCCTAAGTTGAGTTCTATGGCCTTGGAGAGTTTACTCTCCAATCTTTTTCCAATTCCCTAAGCCTAGCTAATGTTGGTTCTCTATCAAAATAAAAATGTCTAATTGATTTTAGAGTAAGTTTTACTTTTTAATGGTTGTTTATTAAGTCCAAATATAATGGATGAAACTTTAATGATGTGATGACTCTTGACCCAACCAAGCAATGCAAGAATGATGATCCAATTTCATTCTTTCCAATGAGCTCTAGCTACGGGAGGGAAAAAGACTTTTATTTTTATTTGCCATGTTCAGAAATAAATCCCGCACACACCAAGCAACCAATCAACAAAACCATATCTGAAACCAACCAATGATTCTAATGCACTTGAACACTAATGATTCAAAATAAAACCCAGCATGCAACAAACATTTTTTCTTTTTTATGTTTTTCTAATTGAAATGTAAAAATTCCTGATCTATGCAAGAACACACAATGCAAATGGAAACCAACAAATTAGCAAGAAAAGGGTAATGTGATATTGGCAGTGATGCCCCTTGGCACACTCCAATGTCTATATGAGATATCAACCAAAAACTCACAAGGAATATATATTAACAATGTAAAACCCAATTGCAAAAGGAAAATCAACTAAATGCAATAATCAATCACCCAAAAATACAATTTCAGACCCCAAAGTTCACAAGTGCAATTATGAAAAGAGGTCTTAGAATGCTTCACAAGGGATGATCATAAAAAACATTTTTTCATTTTATTTTCTATGTCATGCAAAGAATGATGAAAAATACCTTGAAAAACTAAGTTCTAAAGGTTCTCTTCCCCAAGAATAGGGACACTAGGATTCACAGCAAAAAACCTAGAAAACTTTTCGCAAAAAATGAACCTTTTTTGCCCTAGAGGACCTTTTTTGTAGACCCTACAAGGGTCCTCATGGGTTTCCTTCATTGGATGAGAGAGGATACTCTATTTTTATCCCTCTTGTAACCCACGATTATTAGTAATGGGACTTGCACCAACTGTTTTGGCCTTGTGGGACATAGGCCTATCAACCAACGAGGGGGCCTCACGAGACACCTATGGTGCAACCAGCGAGGATCTGCAAAAATTTTCTTTTTGAAATGGGTGGATTTGTTTCAAATATTCAAGATATGGATCATATCTATCATATCTACTAGATATAGGCCCTAGGATGACTGAATGGAATAAAGCTCAAATGAAAATCACAACAAGCAAAGGAAGAGGTAGGCAAGGAGACTTAACTAGAGAATAATTCTTCCCTAGTGGAGTTTCCAATCTATTATGTTATTTTTGCTCACATGTGTCTCACTGAATAGATCAGTAATATCTCCTTAGGATTGCAATAGAAATCCTAGACATGACTAGGATATATTTCCTATGGTTCTTCTAGAAACAAGCAATAACATCACACACAAGGAATTGGGAGAATGACATACCTTTTCATGAAGGTGTTGGATAGTTGATTTTGATAGTTAGTTGTCATTGATGTCAACCATTGGAGATTTATGTCAACCCTTCGATAAGTACAGAATCCCTAGAGATGTGGTTGATATTGATGGTGAGTTAGTTTTCATTGATGGAGTGGTTGATGTCAACAGATGTGATGGGTGCATTTGATGATGTCTACATGAAGCCCCAGAGGTATGGTTATGGGACCCGAAGTTGATTGAAAAATATGGACATGAAGGAAAGTGTAAATATAGGTGAGACACTCATATATGGATGGTCTTTGTTGTGCCATTTCCAATGATAGGTGGTGTTGAGCACTCAACACACCTTAAAAGTTTTGTGAATTTTTTCTTTTGGGTACCACTTTGTCTTTCCTGATTTTAGTCAGTTGTGTAGGGATCAATGGGTTTTATGTGTTGTTATGGTTTATTATCGATCATATTCGGTTTGGTTTGGAATTGTTGAATAGATTGACCTTTTCTCTAAGTAAACTTGGCATTTAGACTAAGTGTACGTGGCTAAAAATTTGAGGCACACGCCTATCATCGGTATCGGTGAAATCTGTGAGGCAAAATTCCCACATAAAAAAGATAATGTCTGATGATTGATCACCAATGTATCATCAACATTGAAAAAATGGGAGAAAGGGTGCACCGATTGCTGATTCTTGCCTACAAAAAAGGTTTCTAAAAATCGTTGATGTATCGTCATCTTCGATGAAATCCAAGAGGTAAACCATCAACATAGGCATCATGAATCTCCGATCGTTGATCGCCGATGCATTTTTGGCATCGACGAACTCCGAGGGACAAAACTGCGAAACATTAACTGTCACAAATCATCGATTTCCAATCACCGATACATCGTCAACATCGGCAGGATAGGACATTGTATCCAGGGATGTATGTCTAAATAAAATCACCGATGCCGAAAAATGTTTCTCACATGGAGGTTGAAGTCAAAAAACACATGTCTTTGCCATGTAAATAGTCTGCATGACTTAGTATTTTCCTCGCGTCATCTTTTGAGGTTCCCCGTGTCATATCTGTACTTCCATCTCATCATTTGCACATTAGTTTTGTACGGAAGTTTCGGTTGACGTTAGATATTTTTCCTAAAGGTATCAATGAAACAATGTTTAAAAAAAAATGTCTAATTTGATTCACCCATTAACTATCGACAGACTAATAGGTCACCAAATGTTGAGGTTTTTCATCAAACCTTCGTCATGATACACTGAAAATCCTAGCCAACCCATGTTGTTGTTCCATTCAAAAGACCCTGCTATTTTTCCGACGTTGATCATACGAGTTTCTTGTGAACACGAAAAGGCTTGGTAATTTGATGGGACACCCCTAGATGAGGTAAGACATGATCTGCGATTTGATGGATAAGTTAAATTTTCATGTAATTTCTACCACAACCCTGCATGTCGACCAACAAAAGAAATTTGAATTCTCTGATGAACTATGAAGTAAATCGCTCCTGTGCCACCATCCTGCATTTCATTTAATCCTAAGCATGGTGCATATTCTATGATAGATTGCGTAGATCGCATTTACACTCCCGAATTTAAGACTTGATGCGACAAGGTATGTATACTTTCTGTTTAAATTTACAAGGTCATACCCAAACATGGTATTCTCTTCGAAAATCAATTATTCCCTTAAGTAGATGAAGGAGTGAGAGAAGGCATCGAGGAGGTTACATCCTGCTCTCTAACTTTGATTACTAGTAAGACCAAGTTAATTTCCTGCAAGCAAGAGGTAAGCATTGTATTTATAATTTCTGCACTTGCGATTGCTCAATAACATTTGTGGAGGTTGTTTGGCTGCTCACTATAAAAATAAATTATTTTCTATAGAAAAATGCCTCCAATAAATCCAATGACTAGGAATTTTCCAAGAACCCCCAAGATGAAGGAACCAGAGGTCGATGACAGATCTACACTGGGCGCTACAAGAGAGCTTGATTTTGTCTCAAAGATGGAATCAGTTATTTGCATATCCACCAAAAAGGAGTTTATTCAACCTCTGACGTTCAGTGACATAGAGGCAAGAACCGGATCTAAAGTGGTGCTCCCATCTTAGGGAGACTTGTATAGAAAAACCAGTCAGGGGGATTACCCAAATTTCACACCTCATAGCAACCCAGACGTCAGAATACTGGATGACCAAGTGTTCCTGAACATCAGGAGATCATATCTGCACAGGGTGGCTTGTCGGACCCCAGTTCTACCTTGCATCGAAACCTTAGGATGGATAATTGACCACATAGACACAGTGAAATGCATGGTCAACAATGAGGAGGGAGAATCTATTTGTGTTTTTCTTCCATTTGCAGTACAAAAATACTACAAGCTGAGAGACCCAGAGGAACAGATAAATATAGACTTTGTGGTTAGATTTTATGAGTGCCATTACACTAGAAAAGTACTGGCCTCATGATGGATGGAATATAATAAGTTCACAAATAGGAGAAATGGCTAGTATAGAATGGTAAATCTCAAAGAGCCCTACATGTATTTAATGGCTTTGTTTTTCCGAATATATGGAGAAAAGGATTGCTCAAAATTTTCAGAAGCTTGGATGCCCTTGGCGTATACCGTGGCGATTTTTGGGAGTAGTTTCAATTAGGGAGCTATTATTTCCAAACAGCTAAGTATTAATCTCCTACAGGCCCGAATACTGAAGGAAGGAGAAGTTCCAATCTTCTACATGACATCCTACCTGCTAGACGTAATATGTGCAAGAAATGTTTCCACAGGTATGAATTTAAGCTGGCATATTGTCGAATTTCTTGTACATGTTTATTTTAGTATATTATGGGAGAATAGGTACAAAATATCGTATTCCATGATATGTGATGGATTCATATCCAAGATATAATTCATTATCTTTATAAAGGAATTCCCTAGGATTTCAGTGGCATCCAAAAAGATGATAGTTAAAGTTGGACACTGGTACTTCAAAGAGACAAGAACCTATATCAAAGTGTTCAGAGCTACTGGTGCACCCCACCTACTCCCCGTTCATTTATCGGATCATCTCATATTGGGAGAGATTTGTTACCAGACCATTTTACAAGGTTATAATGCTTCCTTGGTAAAGGATAAGAGGAGAGATTTCATTCCCTATGGTTTTCATATAGGATTTTATATTGTCAAAGACACTGCGCAGGAGAAACAAGAAGGGTTAAATAAGCTTGAATATCGGTTCCCCATAGGCGCCTTTCGCCAGCATGATACAAAGGGTTTAGTTCCCCAACATACATCGCAGGTATCCTCCTATTGGGTGTATGCTCATGATAGTTTTGAAGATGAAATCTTTACCGAAGGTGCCCAGAATTGGGAAGAAGTGCTACATAGAAAGGCTAACCCAAACATGAACAAATTTAAAGCAATGACCCTGGATGAAGAAGTTGAGACTATAGAACACACTGCTTAAGAAGACATTAGGATAAGAGATGAAAACCGAGTAGCAGAAGCAACTGAGGCACAAAGAAGGGGGATGTTGTTACTAGAAGAAGTCGAAAGATATATTGCAAGATTAGGGGAAGAACCCCTACTCAATACTTTGATAGGACCTTTGAGAATCACTCTGGTAGGTACAAGCGAGGAGGCATAAATCAATAATTCAAGTACAATCCCACTGGAAGAAAGTGTCGACCAAGAAAAAACCAGCCCTACGCCACCACAGGAAGTATCGTAGGTGACTACTACGTTCAACAAAGGTCAGCAAGAGAATCAAGTAGGATAGGTATGCCTAATGTCCTCATAGATTTAATCACCATATATGACAATGAGGAAGGTTCATAAGCCTTGTGCATAACTCCGGTACCAATCATACTAGAGGAGGAACCTGGGGAAACATCTGCTCAAACTTCTAATGTTTTGATCCCAAATGCCCATAAAGGAAACCATGAGGCTAGGAGCACTCTGGACACTAAATTTATTGATCAATTGGGAACAAAACCTCATAATGACAACTCCAAGAATGACTTGGGTGTTGGTGAATAAGAAGAAGAAATGGAGCAACCAGAAATCGACACCTCAATGGTAAAACTCCTAACTAATGTCGATCCTTCACCTACTTCCCGAGCTAGGACAAAGAATTTGTTAGTCGACAAGGACCAACCAAAGACCAAATCACCAGAGAATACATAAACCTCCTCTACTAAGTTATTGAAAGAACCTTCCATGAAACATCTCTATATGATAGGGAGCCTAGGAAGTACTCTATCCTGGAGAGATCAACAGATTCCTTAACCGATAGATGAAGTTGTCGATATACAATAAATTGCGTATGAGAGGAAACTGAAAGTTTTGATGAGAAGAAAAATCAATAAAATGAAGCTCACACTCGATAGCACACTTCTCATAACCATAGAGGAAAGGATGTTTGACAAAGAAAATGCTAAGATGATTGAGCTAATTGGAGCAGGTATGGGCATAGCCGATGCTACTTTAGATAGAGAAAAAAGGGATGAATGGGAGGTGGATGCCATGAAGAAATAACTATACCATTTGTGACATCAAGCAAAGTAATACCAAAATTCAACACAGGCGGTGGTACTCTTGAAGTGCGAATTCCGAGAAATGTATGCATGATTCACAAGTGAAAGAGATCTCTTCACCGCTCTCATAACTGATTTCCAGGAAGATACCCTCATGGGGCTAGCCACCTGTAAATATTTGCAGTGATGGTATTAAAAGGAACATCAAGACTTAGAATGGATAGAATACATCATCGAAGTGCAGAAGGGTAAAGATTCATAAGAGCATGGAATCCGAGTGCTGATGGATAGAAACATTGTTCGAATAAGGAAGGTAGTTGAACATTGGGTAAGCATGGTCCAGGAACCTCAATGGAAAATGTAGGAAATATGGGGAGAATGTGAGAAACATTGGGAGAAAATCAATCGGGAAATAAATAGCATTGACCTACCAGAGTTTGGTCCACCGGAGGATTTTGCCAATTTGCATGACATAGATAAACAACATGAAGAGAGAGACCTGGCATGTGAAGTAGAGATTTCATAGATTTCAAGCATGATCCTGGGTCAAGTGAAGAATTTCATGGAACCCCCGATTAAATCTCTTTCTATCCTACAATGCTTAAGTATCAAGATAATAAAGTACAAGGAACAAGAAATAGAGATAAAGGAGGTCCTCTCCACTCTGATGGATCAACACAGGTTTCGTATGCAAATACATGAGACGATCTCTTCTTCAAGTGGTCATATTACGAGAAGAAGAATCCACTTTAGTAAAACACTAGATGATCAAAGGAGAAGCAAAAGAGAAGAAAAAGAGAACAGATAGATAAAATCCGTCATGTGGCGTTTTCTCAATTTAACACAACTTAGTAGATATTTTTATATTAGTTAATTTTTGTTACAAATAAGGGCTTCTCTCCATTTAACACAACTTAGTAGCTATTTTGACAATAATTTTTGAGGAATACAATAAGGGCATCGACCTTGGGCAAGGTGTCGATGGTTTCTGGAGAGAAAGAATTTTCTAGAATTTTGTAAGAGAACTATTTTTTGTGCAAGTTATTTTAAGTAAGAATTTTTGTTTAGAACCAAAGACACTTCTTTCATCTGAGGTGTGAATGTGATTGACCAAGGGGGATTATTTCTATCTCTGGATTCAATAATTTTTGTTGTATTGAGTAAGAGTTGTTGTATCTGTCATTTAAATTTATCTTATAAATGTTGTAATAGTTATTTTACTCTTGTTGATGAATAGAAATCGATTGTGTTAACTTGCAATTGATAATAGAACATTGAAAATTACTTTGCTTGCACTAGCTTCTTGTCACGTGTATGTTTTCTTTATATAACTGTTATCTCAGAAAATGTTGAATGTCTACTAATCAAAATGTTATTAATGCTAGTTTGAAGTAGTTTATATCTTCTTCATCTGCATGCTAAGGTATAAAGGTTATCCTAAAACCTAGCCTTCCCCCGAACATACAATTTAACTTCCCTCTTCCATTTAGCTTAATCTCTATCTTTCTTTTATTATAAACATTAGAAAAAAGCCAAAAAGAGACATGTGTAGCCTGAGGAAAGGTTTCATAGAAAAGACATATTTTTCAATCACAATTAAAGCCCATCGATAATTCTAGCTAGATCACGAATATGGAGAACCTTACCACTCATCAAACGCTTACGAGTCTAATTGGGATTCTTAAGAGGGTTTGGTTCCTACTGTTGAGTTAAAGGGACCTCCGACCCCTAAACAGAATTATCACTAGAAGGACGACCTGAATAAATGCATGGCTAACAACATTTTCGATAATATATTCTGCAAAGCCTATAGATTCAAAACAACACAAATGCATGGCTAGTCACTCTCAATACAACCCACATAAAAAGAGTACTCCTGATACGAGTAACTCACCTCAACACGAAGATGAAGAACACATTTACCCTAAAATACCTTACGCTCTTCCCCACACAGAGTTAAATAAGTTCAGAAGAATCACTAGAGCTTACGTCTGACAGATCGAACAATTACACTTAGCTCCTTTACTTCCTTGAAGAAAACAAATAAGAAGATTGGTTGTTGACACCCCTAGCCAGGTATTTGTCCACATGGTAGAAGACGTGATATATTTTACCCTCATAGAGATCGAAAAACCCCTTAATCGGATACCCGAAACACCAACTGGTAATTACTCTGAACCCAACAATTTTGAATCTGAAGAGGAAGGGTCTAACTCAGATTGCTTAGGTTCCAAATAAGAAGACATGGAGGATAATAATGATAAAAATGGAGAAAGGGGAGATCAACCTCAATATAACCAACCATGGTTGGAAAGAGATGTTCTGGAAATTCTAGGTTGGATGCATAACCTACCCAGACATCCAGAAAAATTTCTTCCTAAATTTGACCCTGAAACATATGGATTGCCCAAGGACCATATTAAAAGGTTCATATTAGCTATAAGGTTAATGAATGTACAACACAAAGATGTAGTGTGCAGCATTTTCCCTTATACCTTTGAAAATTCAGCCTCGACTTGGTATTTCAACCTACCAGTTGGTTCCATAACTAGCTGGACAAAGTTTCAAAAGGATTTATTGGACAAATTTGCTGAAGAAACTACCATAGGAGCTTTAATGGATGACCTTTTCACCACCACTATGAGTACAAAAGAAAAGGTTAAATATTTCAACCAAATATTTACCACCATTTTGAACAAATTCCAACCCGAGGCTAAACCTACACAGAATTTGCAAATTGAAGTATATGCTAATGCTCTCCTAGTTTCTATTTCCATGTTTGTAAAAAGGGCTACCAAACATACTCTAGCCAAAAATTTTGAAGAAGGTAAAATGATTGAATTCCAAATGAAAGGGTGAAAAGAAGGTCAGATCTCACTAATAAAAATGAAAACCAAACCTTTACCTAAGAGAGGAATTTTGTTAATAAGACCCCCGAGAAAAAAAACAGAACAAGGTCCTGAGAAAGAAGGAGGGGATATAGAAAACCTACAGCGGATGATAAAAAAAATATCCAATGAGATCATAGATATGAAAAGGAGTGATGGGGAAGGAAGCCAAAATCAAATATCTTATAAGAACTTTTTAAAAATAAATCCACCCTTCAAAGCTATAGAACCTCCCCCGGTTAACCTAAACGTTGACTTAGGGAACATAGCATTTGACTCCTTCTGCACGTACCATCAAGAAAAACATTCAGAAAGGAACTATCCCCAATGGTTGCATGCTATTAATCTAATGGCTAATAGATTCCTAGATGAATTCTCTCTAACTGAAAAGCCCATTGGCTCATAAATAGGTGTTATCGATCAAGAAAGTCAAGAACCACCTAAAGGAGCTTCCATGTTGATATGGGATTTCGATCACCTGATATATTTCAACGACATTTTTGAGGTGTAGGGACCCCTGACTGAAATTATGGATATACAAAAATGAAGTAAAATTCAACCTATCCAAAGTAATCCCACCACTACTCAATTATCTTGAGGAAATCAAGCGGTCAATCACCCCAAACCCCTATTTTCTTCTCAAAAAAATCCCACAAACATACACACAAAGGAAGCTCCTAAGTTAGACTACAATGTGGTAGAAGACTTAAAAAATATGAAGGCCAATGTGTCTTTCATGGACATATGTAGGATCCCTCAGCAAAAGGATTTTTTGTTACAGGCCTTAAAATTAATAGATACCCCTATAACAAGCAATGATAAAAGTATGGTCCCATCTCTTACATATTTAACAAAGAAGCCAAGTGTGAATGCTTTTTCTATAGAAAAAAGAGGAAGTCATTTTGTTCCTCGTTTCCTTTTGACATTTGAGGTTTTCAACAGAAATCTACATAATTTCCTAGTCGATTCAAGGGCATCTTCAAATGTCATGCCATTGTCAATCTGCAAGAAATTGAATGCAGCCCCACTCAAAAGTGATAAACATGTTATACAATTAGATAGGACTCAGGTAAAGATCATTGGGGAATTTAAATATGTCATTATCAGAATTGCTACACACCCCAAATTTGTGCAAGTAATTGACATCGTCATAGTAGACATCCCAGAGGCCTATGGAATGCTACTTAGTCGAGACTGGTCTGAGAAATTAAATGGATACTATAGTACCAACTAGACTCACCTTTGGTTTCCATTAAAAGGACATACACACATAATCGAGATTGACAAAGAAAGATATCTCAAACATACAGTTGTTGATTTAGAGACCCCAAATGAACCCTCGTTGACAAAGTTCCCTGTTTTAGGAAACTACTCCTGTGATTCTGATTTCAGTAATTTCACGCCTCACTTGTCTGACATAACTCCCGCTCAAATATCTGAAATGAACTTTCAAGTAGACTTACTAGCAACCGTAGAAGAAAGCATCCTCTGTCACGATTCTCCAACAGGAGTAATAGAGAAGGAGGATGAAAGTGAAAAAATAGCTAGACATGAAGAAGTTAGGAACTATCCTCCACAAATTTGGACGATGTACTTTGATGGTTCTAAATCGAAGAAGGGTCGGGAGCAGGATGTATCCTCATTGACCCAAAGGTGAAACAAAACTTATTATCATGTAGATTAGAATTTGAATTCACTAATAACATTGTTGAATATGAAGCTCTAGTCTAGGGACTAAAGAAGGCCATCAAATTAAACGTCAAAGAATTGAAAGTTTTTGGAGACTCTGGAATTATCGTTAGATAAGTAAATAATACTATCCACTTCAATTCACCACACTTGAGAAATTACCAACAAGAGGTACACAAGATAATAGACAATTTTGAGGCCTTCAACATTACTGTTGTTCCCAGGACAAAAAATACTCCCACTGATTCTTTAGCCACCGCAGCCTCAAGATTGTCTCCTTTAGAATACTATGAAGCCTCAAGATTTGCAGTAGAACTTCTCTACAAATTGTCGGTGCCTAACAACATTTATAACTGGAAAGTCTTTGAAGGGGGTGAAAAGATTGTAGATTTCTTGAATAACCAGGAGAATTTTAAGGATTTAGTCATTGATGATGAAATATTCCAAGAAATACTCACATAATCAAATCACCATGAAAAAAGAAGGGAACAAAACAGTTTGATGACAAACCAAAATTTCACATGATACCAAAAGGAGTGGCCAATATGGAGAACCTTTTCAACCTAAGGGAAAGATTTAGGGGGGCAAAGAATGCAAAAATGGGGAGCTCATGTCCTATATATGAAACTATAAACCTGGGAACCCCTAAAAATCCCAAGAATTTCAATTTGGGTAAGACAGTGTCCAAAGCAGACAAGAAATCTTATCTCAAATTGTTCAAAGAAGATCAAGATGTATTTGCTTGGTTCTACTGGGAATTGAAAACTTATGATACTCGCATTATCCAACACACAATCCCATTAAAGTATGGAATGAAACCTTTCCAACAGAAGCTCAGGAAGTATCACCCATCTCTGGAACCTATGATGTATCAATACCTAAAGAAATTTTTAGATGCCAAGATTATCTTTTAGGTTAGACACTCTGCCTGGGTATCTAATTTGGTGCCTGTCAAGAAAAAGTCTGGGGAGATCCACCTGTGTGTGGATTTCAAAAACCTTAATAGAGCATCAAAAAATGATAACTACCTAGTCCCAACTATGGAACAACTCTTACAGACCATATCCGGCTCTGAAATTTTTTCCCTTCTAGATTGTGTTGTCTCGCAAATTTGACATATTTTACATCGTCAGTTGGTCTCTTTTTTAACAATTTCACCCTATCCTCACACTTGTTTATTATGCCTATTGTTGTATTTTCCCACACTTCTGAAGTTGATATGTTTAACAAGATTAATTTTGTTAATTATTATAATTTCCCTTGTATTTAATGATTTAGAAGTGGTTTAGACTAATCTTGCCAATGAAGGTTTGTGACAGTTTCATTCGCGCACTAGAACTCCATGTTTAGCATGGACGCACACCGTTGGGGCCAAAATGAATAAATTGGTTTTGTTAGAAATACCTCCAACATACTTTGGTGTTCATTATTTCACACCCAGGTCACATGTGTGGACCTCTAGCACATGGTCAAAGGACGGGTCAAAATTGTGCTAGATTAGAAGCAACAAACTTCGACCTCTATTCCTGAAAAAATGAAGCAGAATATAGAAATTTTGGAACATGGGTTTTTTGTAGAATGCGTCCATTTAGCTGTCTAGAAGATAGATTTCCAAAATCATGAACAATCAAGGAGATATCGGTGTTTTTCCAATCTGGGTTTGTCCAGATTTATGGTTGCGCTTGCCTTCTCCAATCTTCTAGATGAATGGGTGCGTTCAGCCAGCAAGGGAGACTGAATAAAGTTATTCTCAACATTTTTATGTCATGTAAAATCATTTGTAATCATATTTTGGTTATATTTTCAAACCAAGATCAACTATAAAGAGGGAACCAAATATCGTGTAAGCTAATTATGCTTAGACCAGGTTGATTTGAGGGAATTAGTTTTGATCCATCCCCTTGTTATTTTTTTTGTATATATATACAACCATGTAGCAGAGGGGGGATTGGTATTGATGTAGGATGGAATTAGTATTGGAGAGCCATGCTTGAACATTTGTAATCCTTCATTTCATTCAATAAACATCAGTTGGTGATATTCTACCTGTCTTTGAAGTACTCATTTAGTCTGTAAGATTTTTCACAACGTGTGTTAGGTTTGCAGGACCCCCCATTCTCTACATACGTTGTGCTGCATTCATTGTCTTTTAATTATACAATTCTTCTATAGATCTAATTCCTTAGAATACATTGTAGTGTGTTTCCTTTCTTTCCATTCATTGCTTATTGATTCATTTCCTGCAATTTTCTAACATAAGCTAGAATTGGCTTTCATTCCACATTTCTTGTGCTTGCCTCTCAAAGCTTACAAGCCTGGGTTGATGATTTAATGTTTGGAATTTATACATATATTTCCACCAACATTTTTGGCACCATTGTCAGGGAGGTGCTACAAAGGGATTAAAGCCCAGTTAGATAGGTTTCCTTTAGTTTACAAAGTTTTGGGGAGGGGAAGTAGTAAGATGGGAGGTAAGAACCTACATGGTCACTATTGAGAGTTTCCCCAAAGCCTTGATTGTTCCTTTCATGTAAGTGTGTTTCCTTTAAATTACACATCTTGGGGAGGGGAAGCAGTAAGACGGTAGGTAAGAACCTACGTGGTGACTATTGGGAGTTTCCCCAAAGCCTTGATTGTTATTTTCATGCAAGTGTGTTGCCTTTAAATTACATATATTGGGGGAGGGGAAGCAGTAATACGAGAGGTAAGAACCTACACAGTCACTATTGAGAGTTTCCCCAAAGCCTTTATTGTTCCTTTCATGAAAGTGTGTTTCCTTTCATACAAGTGTTGTGTGTAATATTTCATTTATCTCCTTGAAGTTTTAGTTTCCAGTTTGTGAGAATCCCATGTATTAGTCCATGTGTGAGACAAAGATTAGCAGATCAGCCAGAAGAATGTAAAAATAGTCAAGCATTTGTTGAGCAAAGGAGGACATACCCCTACAAAAATCTTTTCAAATCCTTGAAAACACTCCAGAGTTGCTACCAGGGATGAGTTTGTTTTTCAAGAAGAAATTGAGGAACCAAAGACCCATGAACATAGTACACATGAGGAGGATCTAGAAGTTTCATCCAGTAGCCCTTCTAAGAAGATAGAGGAAATCGAAGAACTATGGACCACACAATATGAAGAGCAAATACTAGAGCCAGAGATTGAGGATTTTTTCGCATGTTTGTCAGCAGATCGTTTGTGCATCACAGAGTGTGATAACCAGTTCTCAAAAGAGCCTTATGATATGTCATCCAGAGAGAGCCAAGGAAACAAGGACTACATTGAAGCTTGGTTCCAAACTATCATCAGGCCGCAGTACTCCTCCATCCTTCAACATTTCTTGGCATCATCTCCATTAGAGTCGTTGGTTTCTCATGTCTAGAAAACCATTGAGGTATCTTTTCTATATTTGGATATGAGCCTACTTAAAAAAAAATTATGCACATGGTTTCACTGGAAATTTTCCTATACTTGAAAAAAGACTTTCTCTTTTCTCAAGTAGGGTAGGAAAATGAATAAATAGCTACATATAGTTAGTGGTTCAGTTTAAAATACATTGAAGCAACTCTTTTATGTCTTTTGAATAAGCGGGGAATATCAACAGTTGACAACGAAGCTTGTTGAAAAGAAGGAGGTCTCTCTTCCTATGCCTGATCTCTGTTCTTAAGCAGGTTTCTCGCTAACAAACATCCCAAAGGAAACAACATGATTTTTTTTTCTAGTACCGGGACTGCATACAAGAAATATATCAATAGTGTCCTAGCAGCCCAGATGCATTCTTCAAATCTGGTCATGCACACTCAGATTTTATGGATGGTATTTAAAGCTCAAGTTCCTACAAAAATAACTCATAATTTGGATATGTAAGTATCAACTCCAAGGGTGACTTGAGGTAAGCATTTTTTTGATCCTTCTGATATATTTAAAATGAAGGAAATTTATCGTAAATACAACATTTCAAGCTTGTTATTCTATTCTATCACTTTTCCTTGCCACTTCTTTTCGTAATACCACCAATACCCACTTATAAGCCCACATGTGTCCCTTTTGTTTTTAAATTTGATTCCATCAAACCCTTAACCATTATGTCTTTTTCTCAACTGATGGTTGTGAAGTGTTGAATAAGTGCACCTTTCTCCCTGCGCCTACAAAATTGCAAGTTGTGAAGGGAGGGATATAGGGGAAAGATAAAAAATAGAGCAGGCATGCTAATCTTCCAGGCTCAAAGGAAACTATTCAGTATGCATATATGGGATCAAGTGTCCTGTCCATTTTGCATATAATAATGAAAATCCTAGAGAAATTGGCATAGTTTTAATATCACATAGTGCAGTTACAGTCTGCTAGTTTGCAGCAACAATATATACATTTTGGGATCCCACTTACAACCTCACAAATCCAATTTTTTTTTTGTAATATTGTCATCAACCATGAATTGGAAACATAGTTGCAAAGATTGTTGTTTCTCAAATGTTGGAACGATAAATGTATTCAATAAATGCATTTATGTGTGCCTACGTGATTTTGGATATCATCTTGACATATGGTAAGATCATTTGCAGAGATTGCATTTTGGATCCTCATGGCACTTGCAACCTCATTCCTCTGTTTTTTTTATGTAGCAAATAAATTTCACATTGTATTTGTTATTCTCAGCTTGTTTCTACTCAATAGTAATTGAGTCTAATAAACTTGAGATGGCAACAATTGCACTAGCAGTACGTTTCATTACAACAGTCTCATACATTTTTTGATTTGCCCAATCCAGTTCTATTTATAGGTGTTCATGTGATCTAATTACACAGAAGATTCATTCACAGGTTGCATGGTACGATTCATTATCTTGAATGTATAGCAATGTCGCATTCGATGATCACTCTATGAAAGGGGAATTATTTTTTTTATAAATTGATTGGGAGATAGACATGGAACTTAATGCTACAAAAATGGATATTCAATTGTTGTGAAATGTTGTGATGGGTAAACATTTTTGCACAATTATGGGAATTTTGACAAGGGTAAATTTTCTGAGTGGATTATCTATTGTTGGAAAGGTAGCTGAAATGAATCTTCCATTGAAGGCTCAGATTCGAGAGAGAATCAACAATTGATGGACAAATATACAAATTCTATTATATATATATATATATATATATATNCTAGTTTTTGTTGACAATTGTAGTCAATCACTATCTTTACAGAAAAGGGAAAGATTGATTTTGATATTTCTAGTAATGTGAATGCTGCAGGGTTTTGTTGAATAAGTTATGAGTTAACTCCTTTGCAAAAGTTTTGAGGATGGATTTGCATGAGGACATGAAAATACATTAGTGGGGGGATGATGTTCCATGACTTATTTATACCATATCCGGATGTTATTTGAAATTGTTAAATTTTTGGGGCAGCATGTTGTCAACACCTTTTGACCAGAATGGTGTATCAACTAGTGCATTATTTAGCTTATTGGAAGCAATGATTTTAGATCTTATTACTTGGACAATTTATGACAGTAATTTTTCAATACTACTTTCCATTATTGTCTCAAACTTGGCTTTTAGGTTACTACCACCATTTTCATAAGAAAATAATCTCAGAGAATTCAAATTTTTTTAGCATGGATGAAGGATGAATTTTAAATAGTATGTATGTTCCAAAACTGTAAGTTTTAAACCTACAAAGTAAAGCAATGCATATAGATTCTTAAGCAAGACAGAAATTAATCAATGGCTCATACACAGAGTACACAAAGATTTTATACCATAAACCCTCAACCGGGAAAACCTTTCTTATACTCATTATCTCGAATTTCACCATTCACCATACAATATATACAATGTTTTTAGGTATTTCGTAGATACCAAAACCCTAATCCCTTAATCTGGTATTAATTTACAAATCCGCTAAAAATAGCAAAAACCACCCAAAAAAAAAAAATTTGGGGACTGCCCCGGGCTACCGCTCGTTGCCGAATACTACGCATATTAAAGGGAGGGGGGCATACCTTCCTGCCCCTTGGGACCCCCCTAGTAAAGCGCCCAATGCACACGAAAAAGCTCTAGTGGTAGGGATCATCAAACACAGTTGTCGTATCTGACACGCCCACACACACACCCATGCAAAGAATATAACACATACCCAATAAAAACGACATCTTGCAGGAAATTCAAAGTAGGTATGGGAATCCCAGAGTAAGTACAGGAATGATGTTGTAGCTGCATTTTTATTAAAAACTTATAGAGCAGAAATTGATTTTTTTAATATCTACCAAACTATGCACTGTTTGGCCACAAATTTTGGAACATATATGCATCAAGGTATGACAAATAAATACACCAAATTCCAATCAATTCCGGTTTGTATTCTTCAAGAAATTGGCCATTGAAATCTTCAACAATTTTTCCTTTTTCTTGAAATTTGTGCACCTGTTGGATTTGATTTTTGATGAGAAGCAACATAAGGATGATCTGAACAACCTCACAAAATTTTATGGAAAACCAGTTTGTAGTTTGACACATAAATCAATAGAAGTGACTGCAAATTTTATAGTTTATTGCCTTTATCAATGTTGTTAAAATCCCACTATGAGGGTCAAAATCTTTGCTTGATTTTCTAAAGGAAAATATGTTGGGGGTTCATTTATGGAAAATATTATGTGAGGTTAGCTTGGGCATGCATGGAGTTTTATTCTCAAGAAATCATGCGAAGCAATCTGGTTGTAGCAGTATTTAGAATGTGACTACTAGTTTAAGATGTATATACACAGATTGTATATCTAGAATTGTTGAAGATGTTACATGCACATGCACATAGGTGTTATTCAGTTAGCATGCTTGTTGTCCACAAATGAATGGTATGCTTGCATAATGGAATAATAAAGTAAGCTCACACATTTTTATCTTTACTTGGTATGAAGTATAGGGGCATATCCTTCATGAGTTAATTGATGAAAATCACTGCATGAACTTGAATATGTATGATGATGTAGCTTGGTTGCATGTTGCCCAGATTTCACATGCTTATCCATATTTTGTATCACATGTCGTTTGAAGTTGATGTCTGCCAACAAAGGGTTTGAGCAGGGAGATATAAGGAAAGCTATTAGTGGATCTATTTTCATGGGAGGAAATGACAACAACAATTTACAAGGTGGGCTTGACCAGTACCTACTTCCTTTGGCATGAGGACATGCAAATCCTTAGGTGTGGTAGAGATGTTGGCTTGCCAATTTCACATATTTTACATCATCAGTTGGTCTCTTTTTTAACCATTTCACCTTATCCTCACACCTGTTTATTATGATTATTGTTGTATTTTCCCACACTTCTGAAGTTGATATGTTTAACAAGCTTAATGTTGTTAATTATTATAATTTCCCTTGTTTTTAATGATTTAGAAGTGGTTTAGACTAATCTTGCCAATGAAGGTTTGTGAAAGTTCTATTCCCGCACCAGACCTCCATGTTTAGCATGGATGCACACCATTGGGGCCAAAATGAATAAATTGGTTTTCTTAGAAATACCTCCAACATACTTTGGTGTTCATTATTTCACACCCAGGTCACATGTGTGGACCTCTAGCATGTGGTCAAAGGACTGGTCAAAGTTGTGCCAGATTAGCAGCATCATACTTTGACCTCTATTCCCGAGAAAATGAAGCAGAATATAGAAATTCTGGAACATGGGTTTTCTGTAAAATGCGTCCATTCAGCTGACACGCAAGCATATTTCCAGAAAAAGTCTAGGGAGATCCACCTATGTGTGGATTTCAAAAACCTTAACAGAGCATCAAAAAATGATAACTACCCAGTCCCAACTATGGAACAACTCTTACAGACCATATCTGACTCTGAAATTTTTTCCCTTCTAGATTGTGTTGTCTCGCCAATTTGACATATTTTACATCATCAGTTGGTCTCTTTTTTAACCATTTCACCCTATACTCACACTTGTTTATTATGCCTATTGTTGTATTTTCCCACACTTCTGAAGTTGATATGTTTAACAAGCTTAATATTGTTAATTATTATAATTTCCCTTGTTTTTAATGATTTAGAAGTGGTTTAGACTAATCTTGCCAATGAAGGTTTGTGACAGTTTTATTCCCACACTAGACCTCCATGTTTAGCATGGATGCACACCGTTGGGGCCAAAATGAATAAATTGGTTTTGTTAGAAATACCTCCAACATACTTTGGTGTTCATTATTTCACACCCAGGCCACATGTGTGGACCTCTAGCACATGGTCAAAGGACAGGTCAAAATTGTGCCAGATTAGCAGCAACAGACTTCGACCTCTGTTCCTGAGAAAATGAAGCAGAATATAGAAATTTTGGAACATGGGTTTTCTGCAGAATGCGTCCATTTAGCTAACTAAGAGACAGATTTCCAAAATCATGAACAATCAAGGAGATATTGGTGTTTTTCCAATCTAGGTTTGTCCAGATTTACAGTTGCGCCTGCCTTCTCCAATCTTCTAGATGAATGGGTGCGTCTAGCCAGCAAGGGAGACTGAATAAAGTTATTCTCAACATTTTTATGTCATGTAAAATCATTTGTAATCATGTTTTGGTTATCTTTGCAAACCAAGATCAATTATAAAGAGGAAACCAAATATTGTGTAAGCTAATTATGCTTAGACCAGGTTAATTTGAGGGAATTAGTTTTGATCCATCCCCTTGTTCATTTTTTTGTATATATATACAACCATGGAGCAGAGGGGGGATTGGTATTGATTTAGGATGGAATTAGTATTGGAGAGCCATGCTTGAACATTTGTAATCCTTCATTTCATTCAATAAACATCAGATGGTGATATTCTACCCGTCTTTAAAGTACTCGTTTAGTCTGTAAGATTTTTCACAACGTGTGTTAGGTTTGCAGGGTCCCCCATTCTCTACATACGTTGCACTACTTTCAATGTCTTTTAATTATACAATTCTTCTATATATCTAATTCCTTAGAATACATTGTAGTGTGTTTCCTTTCTTTCCATTCATTGCTTACTGATTCATTTCTTGCAGTTTGTTAGCATAAGCTAGAATTGGCTTTCATTCCACATTTCCTGTGCTTGCATCTCAAAGCTTACGAGCCCGGGTTGATGATTTAATGTTTGGAATTTATACATATATTTCCACCAACATTTTTGGCACCATTGTCAGGGAGGTGCTACAAAGGGATTAAAGCCTAGTTAGATAGGCTTCCTTTAGTTTACAAAGTTTGGGGGAGGGGAAGTAGTAAGACGGGAGGTAAGAACCTACGTGGTCACTATTGGGAGTTTCCCAAAATCCTTGATTGTTCCTTTTATGTAAGTGTGTTGCCTTTAAATTACACATCTTGGGGGAGGGAAAGCCGTAAGACGGGAGGTAAGAACCTACGCGGTCACTATTGGGAGTTTCCCCAAAGCCTTGACTATTCTTTTCATGCAAGTGTGTTGCCTTTAAATTACATATTTTGGGGGAGGGGAAGCAGTAATACGAGAGGTAAGAACCTACACAGTCACTATTGAGAATTTCCCCAAAGCCTTTATTGTTCCTTTCATGAAAGTGTGTTTCCTTTCATACAAGTGTGGTGTGTAATATTTCATTTATCTCCTTGAAGTTTTAGTTTCCAAATTGTGAGAATCCCATGTATTATTCCATGTGTGAGACAATGATTAGTAGATCAGCCACAAGAATGTAAAAATGCTCAATCATTTGTTGAGCAAAGGAGGACATACCCCCGCAAGAATATTTTCAAATCCTTGCTCACACTCCAGAGTTGCTACTAGGGATGAGTTTGTTTTTCAAGAAGCAATTGAGGAACCAAAGACCCATGAACATAGTCCACATGAGGAGGATCTAGAAGTTTCATCCAGTAGCCCTTCTAAGAAGATAGAGGAAATCGAAGAACCATGGTCCACACAATATGAAGAGAAAATACTAGAGCCAAAGATTGAGGAATTTTTCGCATGTTTGTCAGCAGATCGTTTGTGCATCACAGAGTGTGATAACCAGTTCTTAAAAGAGCCTCATGATATGTCATCTAGAAAGAGCCAAGGAAATAAGGACTACATTGAAGCTTGGTTCCAAACTATCATCAGGCCGTAGTACTCCTCCATCCTTCAACATTTCTTGGCATCATCTCCATTAGAGCCGCTGGTTTCTCATGTCTAGACAACCATTGAGGTATCTTTTCTATACTTGGATATGAGTCTACTTATAATTTTTTTATGCACATGGATTCACTGGAATTTTTCCTATACTTGAAAAAAGTCTTTCTCTTTTCTCAAGTAGGGTAGGACAATGAATAAATAGCTACATATAGTTAGTGGTTCAGTTTAAAATATAATGAAGAAACTCTTTTATGTCTTCTGAATAAGCGGGGAATGTCAACAGTTGACAAGGAAGCTTGTTGAAAAGAAGGAGGTCTCTCTTACTATGCCTGATCTCTGTTCTTAAGTAGGTTTCTCGCTAACAAACATCCCAAAGGAAACAACATGATTTTTTTTTCTAGTACTGGGACTGCATACAAGCAATATATCAACAGTGTCCTAGCAGCCCAGATGCATTCTTCAAATCCGGTCATGCACACTCAGATTTTATGGATGGTATTCAAAGCTCAAGTTCCTACAAAAATAACTCATAATTTAGATATGTAAGTATCAACTCCAAGGGTGACTTGAGGTAAGCATTTTTTTGATCCTTCTGATTTATTTAAAATGAAGGAAATTTATCGTAAATACAACATTTCAAGCTTGTTATTCTATTCTACCAGTTTTCCTTGCCACTTCTTTTTGTAATACCACCAATACCCACTTATAAGCCCACATGTGTCCCTTTTGTTTTTAAATTTGATTCCATCAAACCCTTAACCATTATGTCTTTTTCTCAACTGATGGTTGTGAAGTGTTGAATAAGTGCACCTTTCTCTCTACGCCTACAGAATTGCAAGTTGTGAAGGGAGGAATATAGGGGAAAGATAAAAAATAGAGCAGGCATGCTAATCTTCCAGGCTCAAAGAAAACTATTCAGTATGCATATATGGGATCAAGTGTCCTGTCCATTTTGCATATAATAATGAAAATCCTAGAGAAATTGGCATCGTTTTAATATCACATAGTGCAGTTACAGTCTGCTAGTTTGTAGCAACAATATATACATTTTGGGATCCCACTTACAACCTCACAAATCCAATTTTTTTTTTGTAATATTGTCATCAACCATGAATTGGAAACATAGTTGCAAAGATTGTTGTTTCTCAAATGTTGGAACTGTAAATGTATTCAGTAAATGCATTTCTGTGTGCCTATGTGATTTTGGATATCATCTTGAGATATGGTAAGAGCATTTGCAGAGATTGCATTTTGGATCCTCATGGCACTTGCAACCTCATTCCCCTATTTTTTTTATGTAGAAAACAAATTTCACATTGTATTTGTTATTCTCGGCTTGTTTCTACTCAATAGTAATTGAGTCTAATAAACTTGAGATGGCAGCAAATGCACTAGCAATACGTTTCATTACAACAGTCTCATACATTGTTTGATCTGCCCAATCCAGTTCTATTTACAGGTGTTCATGTGACCTTATTACACAGAAGATTCATTCACAGGTTGCATGGTTTGATTCATTATCTTGAATGTATAGCAATGTCGCATTCGATGATCACTCTGTGAAAGGGGAATTATTTTGTTTATAAATTGATTGGGAGATAGACATGGAACTTAATGCTACAAAAGTGGATATTCAATTGTTGTGAAATGTTGTGATGGGTAAACATTTTTGCAGAATTATGGGAATTTTGACAAGGGTACATTTTCTGAGTGGATTATCTATTGTTGGAAAGGCAGCTGAAATGAATCTTCCATTGAAGCCTCAGATTTGAGAGAGCATCAATCGTTGATGGACAAATATACAAATTCTATTTTTATATATATATGGCCTAGTTTTTGTTGACAATTGTAGTCAATCACTATCTTTACAGAAAAGGGAAAGACTGATTTTGATATTTCTAGTAATGTGAATGCTGCAGGGTTTCGTTGAATAAGTTATGAGTTAACTCCTTTGTGAAAGTTTTGAGGATGGATTTGCATGAGGACATGAAAATACATCAGTGGGGGGATGATGTTCCATGACTTATTTATACCATATCCGGATGTTATTTGAAATTGTTAAATTTTTGGGGCAGCGTGTTGTCAACACCTTTTGACCAAAATGGTGTATCAACTAGTGCATTATTTAGCTTATTGGAAGCAATGATTTCAGATCTTATTACTTGGACAATTTATGACAGTAATTTTTCAATACTACTTTCCATTATTGTCTCAAACTTGACTTTTAGGTTACTACCACCATTTTCATAAGAAAATAATCTCAAAGAATTCAAATTTTTTTAGCATGGATGAAGGATGAATTTTGAACAGTATGTATGTTCCAAAACTGTAAGTTTTAAACCTGCGAAGTAAAGAAATGCATATAGATTCTTAAGCAAGACATAAATTAATCAATGGCTCATACACAGAGTACAAAGAGATTTTATACCGGGAAAACCTTTCTTATATTCATTATCTCAAATTTCACCATTCGCCATACAATATATACAATGTTTTTAGGTATTCTGTAGATACCAAAACCCTAATCCCTTAATCTGGGATTAATTTACAAATCCGCTAAAAATAGCAAAAACCACCCAAAAAAAACAAATTGGGGTGCTGCCCTGAGCTACCGCCCATTGTCGAATGTTGCGCGTAACCAAGGGGGGGCATACCTGCCCCCCCCTGAGATGCCCCTAGTAAAGCGCCCGATGCACACGACAGAGCTCTAGTGGTAGGGATCGTCAGACACAGTTGTCGTATCTGATGCGCCCACACACACACCCATGCAAAGAATATAACACATACCCAACAAAAATGACATCCTACATGAAATTCAAAGTAGGTACGGGAATCCCATAGTAAGTATGGGAATGATGTTGTAGCTGCATTTTTATTAAAAACTTATAGAGCAGAAATTGATTTTTTTAATATTTCCCAAACCATGCACTGTTTGGCCACGAAATTTGGAACATATATGCATCAAGGTATGACAAATAAATACACCAAATTCCAATCAATTCTGGTTTGTATTCTTCAAGAAATTGGCCATTGAAATCTTCGACCATCTTTCCTTTTTCTTGAAATTTGTGCACCTTTTGGATTTGATTTTTGATGAGAAGCAACATAAGGATGATCTGAACAACCTCACAAAAGTTTATGGAAAACCAGTTTGTAGTTTGACAGATAAATCAATAGAAGTGACTGCAAATTTTATAGTTTATTGCCTTTATCAATGTTGTTACAATCCCACTATGAGGGTCAAAATCTTTGCTTGATTTTCTAAAGGAAAATATGTCGGGGGTTCATTTATGGAAAATATTATGTGAGTTTATCTTGGTCATGCATGGAGTTTTATTCTCAAGAAATCATGCGAAGCAATCTGGTTGTAGCAGTATTTAGAATGTGACTGCTAGTTAAGATGTATATACACAGATTATATATCCAGAATTGTTGAAGATGTTACATGCACATGCACATAGGTGTTATTTAGTTAGCATGCTTGTTGTCCACAAATGAATGGTATGATTGCATAATGGAATAAGAAAGCAAGCTCACACATTTTTATCTTTAGTTGGTATGAAGTATAGGGGCATATCCTTCTTGAGTTAATTGATGAAAATCACTACATGAACTTGAATATGTATGATGATGTAGCTTGGTTGCATGTTGCCCAGATTTCACATGGCTATCCATATTTTGTATCACATTTAGTTTGAAGTTGATGTCTTCCAACCAAGGGTTTGAGCAGGGAGACATAAGGAAAGCTATTAGTGGATCTATTTTCATGGGAGGAAATGACAACAACAATTTACAAGGTGGGCTTGACCAGTACCTACTTCCTTTGGCATGAGGACATGCAAATCCTTAGGTGTGGGAGAGATGTTGGCTCGCCAATTTCACATATTTTACATCATTAATTAGTCTCTTTTTTAACCATTTCACCCTATCCTCACACCTGTTTATTATGCCTATTGTTGTATTTTCCCACACTTCCGAAGTTGATATGTTTGACAAGCTTAATGTTGTTAATTATTATAATTTCCCTTGTTTTTAATGATTTAGAAGTGGTTTATACTAGTCTTGCCAATGAAGGTTTGTGAAAGTTCTATTCCCGCACCAGACATCCATGTTTAGCATGGATGCACACCATTGGGGCCAAAATGAATAAATTGGTTTTGTTAGAAATACCTCCAACATACTTTGGTGTTCATTATTTCACACCCAGGTCACATGTGTGGACCTCTAGCATGTGGTCAAAGGACGGGTCAAAATTGTGCCAGATTAGCAGCAACAGACTTTGACCTCTATTCTCGAGAAAATGAAGCAGAATATAGAAATTCTGGAACATGGATTTTCTATAGAATGCATCCATTTAGCTGACACTCAGGCATATTTCCAAAATCATGAACAATCAAGGAGATATCAGTGTTTTTCCAATATGGGTTTGTCAAGATTTATAGTTGCATCTTCCATCTCCAATCTTCTAGATAAATGGGTGCGTCCAACCAGCAAGGGAGACTGAATCAAGACATTCTCAACATTTTTATGTCATGTAAAATCATTTGTAATCATGTCTTGGT
>SNQJ01S0010361.1:54130-74287 GCA_010110895.2 Picea sitchensis | reverse complement strand
GGGGGGATTGGTATTGATGTAGGATGGAATTAGTATTGGAGAGCCATGCTTGAACATTTGTAATCCTTCATTTCATTCAATAAACATCAGCTGTTGATATTCTACCCGTCGTTGAAGTACTCATTTATTCTGTAAGTTTTTTCATAGTGTGTTTTAGGTTTGCAAGGGCCCCCATTCTCTACATACGCTTTGCTAATTTCATTGTATTTTAATTAGATAGTTCTTCTATAGATCTAATTCCTTAGAATACATTGCAACATGTTTCCTTTCTTTCCATTCATTGCTTACTGATTCATTTACTGCAGTTTGTTAGCATAAGATAGAATTGGCTTTCATTCTGCATTTCCTATGCTTGGATCTCAAAGCTTACGAGCCACGGGTTGATAGTTTAATGTCTAGAATTTATACATATATTTCCACCAATAGATGATTTCTCAGGTTCTAACCAGGTTCTAGTTTCAGAAGAAGATCGTTTGAAGACTACCTTCCAAACCAAGTAGGGAACATTCACTTACAAATGAATTCCCTTTAGGTTTATTAATGCAGGGGAAACCTTCTAGAGGGCCATGGACGTAGATTTTTGGGGATTAATTAATAAATGTTTGGTATTCTATTTAGACGACGTAACAGTATATTCGAGGAATAAGGAAGACCACATTCAACATTTAACTCAGATTTTTCAAAGATGTAGGAAATATGGAATATCCTTTAACCCTAAGAAAACCATATTTGGCGTAGAAGAAGAGAAATTATTAGGTCATGTTATATCTCAAGGAGGAATTAACATCAACCCTGAGCGGATAAAAGTGACATCTCAACTCCCCTTACCGCACAATAAAAAGGCCATGCAATCCTTCTTTGGGAAAATCAACTTTGTGAGTAAATTAACTCCCGACTTCGCCGAAACTATTAAACCTTTACAAAAAATGATTCAAAAATATGCAGAGTTTAAATGCGATGAAGAAAGGAAAGAATATTTTAACAAAATCAAAACCGCAATATCCCAAGCACCAGTACTGCATAGGCCTAATTTCAGCAAAGATTTTTTCCTTTATACCTTTGTTTCTGACCAATCATTGGCCACAGTACTTACCCAGAAGAATGATGAAACAATGAAGCACCAGTGTCCTTTATTAGCATTAACCTCCAAGGAGCCGAACTGAACTACCCTGCTATAGAAAAACATGCTTACACAATATATATAGAAGTCAAATATTTAAGATCCTATATCCTGAAGAATCACACTAAAGTCATAGTATCTCATCCAATAGTCCAATCTCTGTTCACTCAATAGGATATGGGAGAAATAAGGGGAAATTGGATGGAATTCATCCAAGAGTTTGATCTGGACATAAAACTATCCAAAATAGTCAAAGTTCAAGGATTTTGTAAACTGGCCGCTGAAGACCAAGATCTGATTAATGCAAAAGACCTCGGTTGGGAAAATGAGCTATCGTTATGGTGTGGCAAAGCCTTATATGTACCTCTCAGGCAAGAATCCTAGTAAGGAAACTTGTCTTATCTCCTGCATCATGGAACTTGTCTGAAAAACCTAAACCCTAGAGAAAGGAGATCCCTCAAGCTACAATCTGCTAAATATCACCTCATAAATTATGTTCTTTTTCGTGTAAACTATGATGGAGTACTCCTTAGATGTATTGAATAGGATGATGCAGAAAATGTACTGAGAGAAATCCATGACAGCCCAACAGGTGGACGTTTTGCATGAGAAACATTGTCTCATTAAATATTAAGGGTTGGGTATTATTAGCCTACTCTGTTCAGGGATGCTCATGCATATTATAGGAAATGTAAATCTTGTCAAGTAAGCATCGATAGAGAAAAGAGGGGAGCCATTCCGCTCCATCTAGTGACCGTATCTATACCATTCTAACAATGGGGAATAGATGTAATAGGAGAAATTACTCCCAATTATTCAAAAAAACATAAATATATCATGACTGCCACATATTATTTTACAATATGGATGGAAGCTATCCCTCTCACGCACGTTAATGAAAAGGTAGTAATCCAATTTTTGGGACAACAATTGATAACAAGGTTTGGATTGCCCTCCATTCTTGTTTTTGACAATGTTTCCTACTTTTCTTCCATGCTATTGAAAAAATTCTCCCTTTATAAGGGGATCATAATAAGATATTATGCAAACTAGTATCCAGAAGGGAATGAGGTAGCAGAGTCAAGCAATAAAAACCTGCTGAGGATTTTAAAAAAACATTTGCTGAGAATCAGAGGAATTGGCATAATTTGCTTCATAATTCCTTATGGGATGATAGAGTAACACCTAAAGAAGCCATAGTAAACTCTCTGTACTTTCTAGTATATGGACAAAAATCCATTCTCCCCAACAAATTGTATCTTCCATCTTTACATCTCGCCCAGGAATCAAGAGGCCAACCCTCATTTGCTCTACACCAAAGGATTGATACGCTTCTCATGTTGGATGAAGAAAGAGAAAAATATAAAGTTAAGTTCATGACTCATCAAAAGGTAGTTAAAAGATGGTTCGACAAACATAATTCCATAGGAAAAAATTCCAAAGTAGGAGACCTAGCCTTGAAGTGGGATAAAGTAAACGTGTCCAAAGGAAAACACTCAAAGTTCCAAAATCTATGGCTTGAACCTTTCCAGGTGGCCGAGAGGATAGGGGAAGGCACATACCGGTTGCAGAACCTGAGAGGGGAATTCTACACCCTCCCGGTGAATGGTCAAGCCTTAAAACAATACTTCCCCTAAATTCCTACACCTCCTAAGTGAATGGTCGTCAAAACCAATACTTCCCCCAAAAAAAAAAAAAAAAATAATTAATAAAAAAAAAAAATTGTCTATGATGCTTTATTTGAATTCCTTTTTCATATTACATTTTGATCATGGTAATTATGTGGGTTTATGGAATACTATTTTCAAACTCCTTTTATTTCTTTATTTTTCTTGATTATTTTCTTTTAATTAAGTGTGTTTTGTAAAGAAATGGTTAACTTTAATAAATACGGTGAAGTAGACTCTTCTCCTGACCTACACTTACATGAAAAATAAGAGACGTTGGGCAACCACAAATTTTCAAAAGGTCCACATCTTCTCTTTGTGAGCATACTACATCTGAAAGCGATGAAACATTTTTCTGGTGGTCTGGTAAAGCTAAAAGGAAAAGATGACTAGTTGGAAAGGATCACATGTACATCTAGACAGCGCCAGGGAGAGATTCACCTTAACAAGTTTCACCTTTCCAATAAAAGATGTCCTCCTCTCCGACTCAATCTGGGAATTTATTCCAAAAGAAAATGATCTATATTAAAAGGAGTGAAAAGTCCGAGAGGGCATGCAGATAACTTCGTCGAAGCTATGGATGCTCATTGGCAGCGGAGCAAGGTCTATGATGTCAGGGTGACTCTGTTGGGGCTATGGATGTTCACTGGCAACAGAGAAACACTGTAGCAAGGGAATGATAACTAAAAATGGCCTCACACCAGGGGATGCCTTACCCAAATCTTTTCAAGGAAGGACATGGATTGCATTCAAAAGGAAAGAAGGTGGAAAAAAGGTTGAACCCCATAGGCACACATTGATAGAAAAGGTTCTGTTGAAAGGAAATAGAATAAGGATAGATGCTTTCTCGACCAATTTTCATAGGCTAAGAATGAGGGAAGGATAAAAGATTCTATTTTCTCCCAGAGAATCGTCATTTGTTGAGCACTCAACACACCCTAAAAGTTTTGTGAATTTTTTATTTTGGGTACCACTTTGTCTTTCCTGATTTTAGTCAGTTGAATAGGGATCAATGGTTTTTATGTGTAGTTATGTTTTATCATCGATTACATTCGGTTTGGTTCATAATTTTTGAACAGATTGAGCTTTTCTCTAAGTAAACTTGGAATTTAGACTAAGTGTACACAACTAAATATTTGAGCCACGTGCCTATCATCGGTATCGGAGAAATACGTGAGGAAAAATTCCCACATAAAAATGATAATCATCGATCACAAATCACTAATGTATCATCAACATCGGAAAAATGGGAGAAAGGGCACGTTGATCGTTGATTCTGGCCTACGAATTTTTTTTCTAAAAATCATCGATGTACCATCATCTTCGGTAAAATATGAGAGGTAAACCATAAGCATAGGCATCACGAATCATTAATCGTCGATCGTCGATGCATTTGCAACATCAACGAACTTCGAGGGACGAAACTATGAAACATTAACCATCACAAATCACCAATACATCGTCGGTATCGCCAGGATAGGACGCTGTAGCCAAGGATGTATGTCTAAATAAAATCATTGATGCCGAAAAATTGTTTCTCACATAGAGGTCGATATCAACAACCACGTATCTTTGCAGCGTAAATAGTCTGTATGACTCATTCTTTTCCCCATGTTGTCTTTTGAGGTTCCCCGTGTCATATCTGTACTTCCATGTCAACATTTCCACATCATCATTGTACGATGGTTTCGATCGGCATTAGAACTTTTTCCTAAAGGTCTCAACGAAACAATGTCTAAGAAAAATTGTTTACGTCGATTCACTCATTAACTATTGACAAATTGATAGGTCACCAAACGTCAGTTTGTTTCCTTGAACCTTAATCATGCTACACCAGTAATCCTAGCCAATCCATGATATTGTTCCATTCAAAAGACCCTGCTATTTTCCTGACGCCGATCATACGAGTTTATTGTGAACATGAAAAGGATTGGTAATTTTATATGACATCCCTAGCTGAGGTAAGACAAGATCTGCGATTTGATGGATAAGTTGAATTTTTGCGTAATTTCTACCACGACCGTGTGCGTCGACCAACAAAAGAAATTTGATTTTTCCAATGAAATATCAAGTAATCTGCTCCTGCGCCGCCATCTTGCATTGCATTTAATCCTAAGCATGTTGCAAATTCTGTGATAGATTGCACAGATCACATTTACACTCCTGAATTTAAGACTTGACGTGACAAGGTAAGTATACTTTTTGTTTAAATTTAGAAGGTCATACCCAAACATGGTATTTTTTTCATAAATCGCTTATTCCCTGAAGAAGATGAAGGAGCTAGAGAAGGAGTCGAGGAGGTTAAAACCCACTCTCTAAATTTGATTACCAATAAGACCAGGTTAATTTCTTGCAAGCAAAAGGTAAGCATTGTCTTTATCATTTCTGCACTTGTGATTGTGTCAATGACACTTTTCAAGGTTGGATGGTTGATCATTATAAAAAAAAAAAAATTCTACAAAAAAATGCCTCCAAGAAATCCAACGACTAGGTGCTCTCCAAGAACTCCCAAGATGAAGGAACCGGAGGTCGATGAGGGGTCTACACTGAGCACTGCAAGAGAGCTTAATTTTGTCTCAAAGACATAATCAGTTATCTTTATATCTACCAAAAATGAGTTTATCCAACCTCCGACATTCGTCGACACAGAGGAAAGCACCGGATCTAAAGTGGAGCTCCCATCTTGGGGATAGCTGTATATCAAAATCATTCAAGAGGATTACCTAGACTTCACACCTCACAGTGACCTAGACATCAGAATATTGGATGATCAAGTGTTCTCGAACATCAGGAGATCATATCTGCATAGGTTAACTTGTCGGACCTTAGTTTTTCCCTGCATCGAAACCTTAGGATGCATAAATGACCACACAGACAAAGTGAAATGAAATATCAACAATGAGGAGGGAGAATGTGTTGGTTTTTTTCTTCCAGTTGAGGTACATAAATACTACAAGCTCAGAGACAGAGAGGAAAAGCTAAATACAGACTTATTGGTCATATTTTATGAGCGCCTTGACACCAACAACTTACTGGCCTCATGGTGGATGGAAGATAAGAAGTTCACAAACAAGAGTAGTGACTAGTATAGCATGGTAAATATCAAAGAGCCCTACATGTATTTAATGGCTTTGATTTTCCAATTATATGGAGAAAAGGATTGCTCAAAATTTTCAGAAGCTTGGATGCCCTTGGAATATACCATGGGGATTTTCGGGAGTAGTTTCAATTGGGAAGCCATTATTTCCAAACAACTGAGTATTAATATCCTACATGCTCGAACACTAAAGGAAGAAGAAGTTCCAATCTTCTACATGGCATCCTACTTGTTGGACATAATCTGCGCAAGAAACGTTTTCGCAATTATGAATTTAAGCTAACATATTGTCAAATTTCCTATACATGTTTATTTCAGTATCTTATGGCAGAATAGGTACAAAATATTGTATGCCATGATATGTGATGGGTTCATAGCCTTGATATACTTCATTATATTTAGAAAGGAATTCTCTAGGCTTTTGGTGGTAGCCAAAAAGATGATAGCTAAAGATGCCCATTGGTACTTCGAAGAGACAATCACCTATATCAGAGTGTTCAGAGCTACTGGTGCACCCCACCTACTCCTCGTTCATGTCCGAGATCATCTCTTATTGGGAGATATTTTTTACTATACCATTTTAAAAGGTTATAATGCTTCCTTGGTAAAGGATAAGAAGATATCTTTCATTCCCTATGGTTTTCATATAGGATTTTAATTGGTCAAAGACACTGCACAGGAGAAACAAGAAGGGGTAAATCATCTTGAGTATCGGTTCCCCACAGGATTCTTTCACAAGCATGATCCAAAGGGCTTAGTTCCCCAACATGCATCGCAGATATACTCCTATTGGTCGTATGCTCATGATAGTTTTGAAGATGAAATCTTTATCAAAGGTGCCCAAGACTGGGAGGAAGTGCTATATATAAAGGATAACCAAAACATGACCAAATTTAAAGTAATTACCATGGATGAGCAAGTTTATACTATAGAATACACTGCTCAAAAAACCATTAGGATAAGAGACAAAACCGAGTAGCAAAAGGGATCGAGGCATAAAGAAGGGGGATGTTGTTACTAGAATAAGTCAAAAGAGATATTGCAATATTAAGGGAAGATCCCCTACTCAATCCTTTGATAGGAAATTTGAGAATCACCCCAATAGGTACAAATGAGGTGGCATAACTAAATAATTCAAGTACAATCCCACTAGAAGAAAGTGTTGACCAACAAAACACTAGCCCTATGCCACCACATGCAATTTCATTGGTGACTATTACAACTCAAAAAATGTCAACAAGAGCATCAAGTGTGATAGGTATGCCTACCGTCCTCATAGATTTAATCACCATATATGACAATGAGGAAGGTTCAGAAGCCTCATGCATAACTCCGGTACCAATCAAACTAGAGGAGGAACCTAGGGAAACATCTTCTCCAACTTCGTATGTTTTGATCCCAAATCCCCATAAAGGAGACCATGAGGCTAAGATCACTCTAGACACTAAATTTCTCGATCAATTGGGAACACATCCTGAAAATGACAGATCCAAGAATGACTTGGGTGCTGGTGAACAAGAAGAAGAAATGGAGCTGCCATAAATTGACACCTCAATGACCAAACTCCCAACTACTGTCAATCCTTCGCCTACTTCCCCAGCTAGGACAAAGAATTCGACAGCCGACGATGACCAACTGAAGGCTGAATCACTAAAGCATACAAAAAACCTCTCCTACTATGGAATTGAAAGAACCTACCATGGAACATCTCTATACGACAGGGAGCCTAGGTAGTACTCTGTCCTGGGGAGATCAACAGATTATTGAACCAATAGATGAAGTCGTTGATATACAGGAAATTGCATATGATAGGAAAATGAAAGTTGTGATGAGAATAACAATCAAGAAAAGGAATCTCACACTCGATAGCACACTTCTCATAACCACAGAGGAAAATGTTGTTTGACATAGAAAATGCTAAGATTACTGAGCTAATTGGAGCATGTATGGCCATAACCGATGCTACTTTAGACATATAAAAAATGGATGAAAAGGAGGTGGCCTCCATGAATAAATAACTAGACCATTTGCGACATCAAGCAGAGTACTACGAAAAATCAACACAAGTGGTGGTACTCTTGAAGTTTGAGTTTGGAGAAATGTATGCACGATCCACAAGTTAAAGAGATATCTTCACCACTCGCATAGTTGATTTCAAAGAAGATACCCTTATGGGGCTCTCCACCTATAAATAGATGCAGTGATGGTATGAAAAGGCACATCAAGCCTTAGAACGGATAGACTACATTAGCGAAGTGCAGAAGGGACGAGATCAAAAGAGCATGGCATCCGAGTGTTGATGGAAAACAACATTGTCCAAATAAGGAAGGAAGTTGAACACTGGGTAAGCATGGTCTAGGAACCTCAACAGAAAATTTAGGAAATATGGGGAGAATGTGAGAAAAGTTGGGAGAAAATCAATCAGGAAATGAATAGCATTGACCTACCAGAGTTTGGTCCACTGGAGGATTTTGCCAATTTTCATGACATAGTTAAACAACATGAAGAGAGATACCTGGCATGGGAAGCAGAGATTTATCATATTTCAACCATGATCCCAGTTCAAGTGAAGAAGTTCATGGAATCCCCAATTAAATCTCTTGCAGTCCTACAACTCTTAAGTTTCAAGCTAATCAAGTACAAGGAACAGACAATAGAGATAAAGGAGGTCCTCTCTGCTCCGATGCATCATCACAGGTTTCCATATGAAAATACATGTGAATATCTCTTCTTCAAGTGGTCAGAGTACGAGAAGAACAATCCACTTCATTAAAACCACTATATGATCAAGGAAGAAGCAAAAGAGATCAGATAGATAAAATATGCCATGTGGCATTTTCTCCATTTAACACAACTTAGTAGCTATTTTTAGATTAGTTAATTTTTTATATAAATAAGGGCATCGACCTTGGACAAGGGGTCGATGGTTTCTGGAGAGAAATACTTTTCTGGAATTTTGTAAGAGAACTATTTTTGTGCAAGTTATTTTAAGTAAGAATTTTTGTTTAGAACCAAAGACACTTCTTTCATCTGAGGTGTGAATGTGATTGACCAAGGGGGATTATTTCTATCTCTAGATTCAATATTTGTTGTTGTATTGAGTAAGATTTGTTGCATCTATCATTTAAAGTTATCTTATAAATTCCGTAAGAGTTATTTTATTCTAGTTGATGGATAGAAATTGATTGTGTTAACCTGTGATTGATAATAGAGCATTGAAAATTACTTTTCTTGTACTAGCTTCTTGTCGTGTGTATGTTTTATTTCTATAACTGTTTTCTCATACAATGTTGAATTTATACTAATCAAAATGGTATTAATGATAGTTTTAAGTAGTTTAGATCTTCTTCATCTCCATGCTAAGGTATAAAGGTTATCCTAAAACCCAACCTCCCCCCCAACACACAATTTAACTTCCCTCTGCCATTTATCTTAATCTCTATCTCTCTTTTATTATAAATATTAGAAAAGAACAAAAAAGAGAATTGTGTAGCCTAAGGAAAGGTTTCACAGAAAAGACATATATGTCAATCACGATTAAATCCCATCTATAATTCTAGCCAAATCATGAATCTGGATAACCTTACCACTCATCAAATGTTTATGAGTCTAATTGGGCCTCCCAAGTAGGTTTGGTTCTTGATGTTTAGTTAAAGGGACCTTCGGCCCCTCAATAGGTGGTATGCCATGTAGTTCCTCACGGTTGAGTATATATGGCCTTGTGAAGTTGGAACCCCTGAGGAATGGTCAAGAATCCGCTAATTGGTTACCAGTCAATTAATGAATCGGTAAAGTGGTTGTAGCAAGAAATTCAAGAAGCCCTAAGAATAAGGAAAGAGGTTACCTAGAAAAAGTATAAATACACCTCAAGGAGTCTCTCCTAAGTACACACACTTACATTGAATATCTATCTTGTGAGAATTTTATGGTCTAAAATTTTATCTATTGGTGAATTTGACCTTCAGTCTGAGGCAACGGAGAAAATGTGAAGAAATAGTGAAATTTCCAGAGTTGTAGAGAGCTAGGGTTTTTCTGTAACCCTAATTAAGAAATCCCTAGTGGGTCATCTTAAGGGTGTCACGCGAGGCACCTGCTCAAGATGCATAAGAGATGCCACATGATTCCCCACATGACAAGAAATATTAGTCCCATGAGGCTAAGACAAATATGGTATAGATGTTGGTACTAGGTTGTTGAAGGCTATGACAATGTTACAAGTTAATATTACAGTGTAACAGGTCAGCTAAAAGTTACATGTATTCTTATGTGATCGTATATTATGCTTGGTGATGGTATGGTACATTCTTGAGAGGCATGTATTGTTAATGGATGGTACATCTTAGTGATATTGGCATGGTACATATTGGTGATATTGGTATGGTACATTGATTAGTAGTACATCTTGGTTGTATTTGTATATTGGTATATGGTTTGGTTACATGGTGATGATGCTACATGTTTGAGGCTTATTTTTTATATACTCTTGAAGCATTGGCACATGGTGTATGGTTGTCATTGATATTTATACATTGTTGAGGAATACACTTGGTATATGGAAGCACATGTATGAGATACATTTCTTGGTGATGTTGGTACTTTGTTGAGGTACACCATTGATGGTACTAGATTGGTATATCCTATGGCATATGGTGTATGGAATGATTGATTTATATGGTATATACATTATTGGTACATGGTATGGTACAAGTTTTGATGTATATTGTTGATATACATGGTTGATACATGTTATGGTATAATTGTGGTGCATGGTTGATGCACGGTTTGGTACGGTTGTGGTGCATGGTTGATGCATATTTTGGTATAGGTGTTGGTGCATGGTTGATGCACTTTTTTCACAGGTACATGGTTGATGCTTGGTATGGTACATGTTTATGGTTTGGTACATTCTTGGTAGAGGCATGTGTTGGACATCTAGTTGAGAGGTGTCCTTGGTATATGATACATGTGAGAGGATCTGGTTGAGTATCGATGAAAGTGACAGGTTGATGTGATAGTGGCAATGACAGTGGAAATTACAGTGGTAGTGATCTTGGTAGTGATAGTTGGTCTACACTTATATTTCAGGGTGGTAGGATGGGGCAAGGAAAAGAGCTTGTATCCTCCTTCTGGTTGGTGCTGAAGAACATAGGGAGGTGGAACTTCCTTTAGATTGAATCCTGATAATCAGGGGGTTGTAGCCTCCTTCTGGTTGGAGCTAGATAATTCATGGAGTTGTAGCTTCCTTTAGGTTGGAGCCTATAAATAGGGGGTCGTATCCTCCTTCTAGTTGTAGCTGGAGAATTGGGAAGTTGGTGCTTCCAATGAATGTATTATTTTAATATATAAGAAATATTTTCATGTTTTTATCCCATTTGTGTTTCCATGTAAATTTTAGTGTAATGTGTATTTGATGTGATGTTGATTTGATGATACTTATGTTTATATTCTCGTGATATATTTAATGAAATCATATATGATACATTGATGATATATTGCTAGCAAGATTTAAGTTTATATATTGTGGTTAAAAATGGTAAAAGTGCTCATGTTGATTCACCCCCCCTCTCAGTATTTCGACAATTGGTATTAGAGAAGGTCCTTCAAGAAAATAGTTTAAGCACTGGAAGGAAGATCACAGAGAGAAATAATTTGTATAGAAATGGAACACCACATTTTGATGGTCAGAATGGTCTAAAGTATGAGATGTGGAGCAACATAATGAAAATTTTTGTACACACACATGGATATGATGTTTGGTACTCAGTTTTTACATGATACACAACTATAAAGAAGCCACATACTTTAGGCAAGAAGGAATTGAAAAGAAACAAAAAAAATAGCAATGAATTTCATCTGAGAAAGATTACCTGATCCGGTAAGATAAAATTTTGGATAATGTTTATCAACTAAAGAACTTTGGCATACGTTACATAATATCTATTCCAAGGAATATCCCATCACAAAGTCAGACCCTATTTTGAAAATTAAGGTACAAAACAAGAAGAAATATGTTCATCATGTCATACAGATTCAGAATAAGAAGATTGTGAAGAAGGCATAGTAGACCTTGCAGAATAATTAATGAGTGCTTTAAATGAATTAAGAAAAGAAAGGAGTAAAAACCAGTCACTTGAGGAAAAATCAGTCAAGAAGAATTCCCAATAAAGTTCCAAAGAATCCCAACAGGTCATCATGAAACTAAAAGCTCAGCTAGAAGAAGCTAAAAATATTGAAGAAACATACAAAAGTTGGATGAAAGGGAAACCGTGTTTGGAAAATAGAAGAAATGAAGTAGATAAGAGACAGAATATTTTGACATATCATATGAAGTAAAGAATTGACAAATTAAATCAGTTTGAAGTATAATTTGGTCAAAAAGATAGAATACTTAAAAAAGAAATCATCTCCTTGAAGATCCAACTTGAAGAAGCAAAGAGAACAGAAGAAGTCATGAAGATTTAGATGATGAAGAAAAAAGAAGAGGTTGAGAAGCTTGAAGAAGAATTTGTCACATTGAGAGTTAAAATCCTAAAGCTCAACAAGAACATTGAAGAGTGAGAAACATCCACATCATCATCAATAGAGAATGTTGAAGAGAAGCACTCCAGGTTGCCAGAAAAGAAGAATGAAGAAGAGAGTAAGAGTTATGCAGAAGTACTCAAAGGAAGGAATCATGGTCAGACATAATCAATTAAAAATGATAGAGACGCATATTCAAGAAGACTCTCCACATTCAATCCACAAAGAATCTTCAATCATGATCATGATCATCCAAGGCAAGAATTCAGAAGGACTAAATCACAGAGAGGATCATTCACTCCCAGGTATAAAAATCTATTTTATGGTCATTGTTTTATTTGTAATAACTTTGGACATACAGTTGTAGATTGTGGAGAGTATGGAAGAAATGTTGAGACAAGAAATACCTATGTGGCTCCCTGCAATATTGAGTGTTACAAATGTCACAATTATGGCCACACAACTCGTGATTATAGAAGCATGATGGATAATTCTATGAAAAAGAACACTGATATCAGATATAAGAAGGTTTGAAAAAGAAAAAAAGAAAAATTAAAGGAAGATAAGATGAATAAAGGACACCCAGAAGCCATACTCTCAGGATTGGAAATAGTACGAGATGAAGACAAATCTACAAGGAAAAAGGAAGATGTAATATATAGGAAGGTTTGGAGAAGAAATGAAAAAAAAATAAGAATAGGTGAATAAAGAACATATCCCAAAGATTGCAGGATTTCAAGTAGTGCGAGAAATAAAAGAAGAGAATGTGAATAAATAACAGGCCCAAGAGATTGTACTTTCAGGAATTGTAGTGCAAGATCAATCCACGTGTGAAAAGGAAGAAGTCATAGTTGAGAGAGATGACGAGTCTACAAATGAAGAAGAAGAATACTCTGCATCTGAGAAGGTATTTTTCTGATCCTTTTTTCTTGGAGACTCCTAGTAAATAGAAATATTTGACAAGGGGTATTTGGTGTAGTAGCTACTATAGATCAGAGAACCAACCTTCGAGCAGGTTGAAGTATTTGCAGAGATAGATTTAGAGTAGTCAGATAATAGAGGTAGAAAGTGATAAATTGATCGGTTGAGAAGCACTTTTGCTACATAGGTATCAGTTGGAAGTTACAAAACAATAAGTTTATGATTGTATTCCACGTATGGATTCAGGAAGGGATATCTTCAGTACATATTGTTCTAGACATGCAAAGTTTGATTTGCAGATAGAGAAGACTAGTGGACACATTTGATTCAATTTGAAGAAATGGGAATATGTGATGATCATTTTCACTCGTGAATCCTTCATGATAGTACAATGATACATGGGTTAGCAATGTGGACAGTTGAGTAGAAAAGTTATGGACAAATTGCGACATATGGAAAGAGATGGATACTTAGAAGGTATAGAAAACATGGGTCAGAGAAGATGCATAGCAGTGTGTTGACAATTGGAATTAGTGGAATCAATTGGTCATAGAAAGACAAGCAGTGAAAGGAACAACAAAACAGGGAAAGAAAAATCGTCAGTAGAAGATAAATCATCAGAAGAAAATCATTGAACAGTATGTTCAAGTGAACATGAAAAGTGAATGAAGAAATCAAGTAATAAATGATTTTTAATGTCAAAGAGTTACTTGAGAAAGCACCAATGGACAATTATCAAGCACTAGAAGAGAGTAAATGAAACATTTACAGGTAGCGCTACTTTGATCCACACAACATCTTGTAAAGAATTCAAGGGAAGAGAAACCATCAAGAGATCCAGAAAAGAAGATCAATAGCATGCAAATAGGGGGGAGAGATGCATAATAATTTAAGAAGACAAGTAAAGAATATTTTGGAATGCTTTTCATATACATCATAGTTTTACACGAAGACGCACCATGAAGAGAAAGCAGAGGCTTTCATATAGGGGGGGAGAGAGAAAAAATGAGAGTTACCCTTTTTTCCCATGATGTCAAAGGAAGAGAAAGAGAAATATCATAATATTAAGAGTCAAGCACATGAAGCCAGAGAAGGATTGTTCAAATAAGGTATATTTTTTAGGAAGTCACAAGAGAAGAGGAATATTAGGAAAGAAACATGTGAAGAGAAAGAATAGAACAAAGGCATGGAGAGAAAGAATAGATGCATGAAGAAAGGGGGAGAAAATCTAAGGAAAGACACCATTTTCCATTGATTTCAAAGGGGGGGAGTGAGAAAGAGTGATGAGGAGAAATTTTCATAAGGGGAGCATGAGTGTTGGAGCATTAATGTTTCCATCAATGTTTTCATCAATGTTGGTGTTGTCATCAATGATAAAGGGGGAGATTGTTGGATAGTTGGTTGTCATTGATGTCAACCCTTGGAGAAGTATGGAATCCCTATATATGTGGTTGAGATTTATGGTGAGTTAGTTCTCATTGATGGAGTGGTTGATGTCAACAGATGTGATGGGTGCATTTGATGAAGTCTACATGAAGCCTTGGAGGTGTGGTTATGGAACCTGAAGTTGATTGAGGAATATGGACATGAAGGATAGTGTAAATGTAGGTGAGACACTCATAGATGGATGGTCCTTGTCATGTTGTTTCTGATGATAGGTGGTATACCATGTAGTTCCTCACGGTTGAGGAGATATGGCCTTGTGAAGTTGGAATCCATGAAGAATGGTCAAGAAGAACCTAATCGGTTACAAGTCAATTAATGAATGGGTAAAGTGGTTGTAACAAGAAAGTAAAGAATCCCTAAGAATAAGGAAAGAGTTTACCTAGAAAAAGTATAGATACACCTTAAGGAGTCTCCCATAAGTACACACACTTACATTGAATATATATCTTGTGAGAATGTTATGGTCTAATATTTGGTCTATTGGTGAATCTGACGTTGACTCTGAGGCAGTGGAGAAAGTTAAAAGACAGAGAGAAAGTTTCATAGTTGTAGAGTTATAGGGTTTCTCTGTAACCCTAATTGAGCGTGCCTTCATGGGTCAGCTTGATGGTGTCACACAAGGCACCCCCACAGGTTGTATAAGAGACGTCACATGAGGCCTCGCGTGACAGGGAGTCTTAGTCCCATGAGGCTAAGACAAATGTGGTATAGATGTTGGTAACAGGATGTTGAAGGCTTTGACAGTGTTACAAGTCAGTATTACAGTACAACAAGTTAGCTACAGGTTATAGGTATGCTTATGTTATTGTATCTTATGCTTGGTGATGGTATGGTACATGATTGAAAGGTATGCCTTGTTGATGCATGGTACATATTGGTGATATTGGTATGGTACATTGATTAGTAGTATATCTTGGATGTATTTGCATATTGGTATCTGGTTTCGTTACATGGTGATGATGCTACATGTTTGAGGCTTATTCTTGATATACTCTTGAAGCATTGACACATGGTGTATGGTTGTCATTGATATTGATACATTATTGAGGAATGCACTTGATATATGGAAGCACATGTATGAGATACATCTCTTGGTGATGTTGGTAATTTTTTGAGGTACACATTGATGGTACTTTCTTGGTATATCCTATGGTATATGGTTTATGGAATTATTGGGTGCAGACCTATTTTGAAAAGGAAGTCTATTCTGGGCACATGCCTATTTTGAAAAGGAAGTCTATTTTGGGCACATGCCTATTTTTGGAGAAGGATCCGTTTTGGGGAAAGACCTATTTTTGGAAAGGAAGATCTAATTTTGGAGCACACGCAACAAGTGGAAAGAAAGAAGCATGCATAAAAAGAAGGAAAATCAACATGCAGGAGGAAACAGAATGTGGCGCATAGGTAGAAAAGCCTAACCATGATAGGGCTTGGTTTTTTTTATAAGGATTGTAATGACTATAAGCCTATAAAATTGTATAAATAAGGGACTAGGAGGTATAAGAGCGAGGGATGTTAGTTAAGGATAAAGAGGTGTGTATGTGAGAGATAGAGAGAGTTGATTATCATGATTTTGTGGGATTTTTTATTGTAATAAGATTGTATAAGAGTCGAGTAAGGTAGAATTTGAGGGTTAGGTCACAGGATGAGGAGCCTTGTGTAATCTAGTCCACCTCACAGAGGTTTGTTACCCTCAATCTTTATTGTATTACTGATTTTGCAGCAGATTAAATAAGAGAGTAGAGAAGCCAGATCTTTGTGGACGTGGCCTCAGGAGGGGGTGAAACACCATAAACCTTGTGTTATGTATGATTTTTAATGAATGTTTACTTTATGTTGATCATTAGCTTATGAATGAATGGTTAAAATATCTACATCAACATGCATGCATAGGGTTAAAGGTGAATAAATCATAGAAATACTTGAATCATTAACAAGGATAATGCATAAAGAAGGAAGAACACAATACCATATCCCCACTCATTCCTATATTGCAAACACCTGAGTATTGCAGTAACCCATAAAAGCTATCTTGGGTGAGACTGCACTATGCACCCTGTGCACAGCATTTCCTTCTGGTGTACCATGAGGGATGATAGTTTTTTATGGTTTTGTTGGAAACTTGTTGAGATCCAAACCTAGGTCAGCCCAAGAAGAATTAAGAGAGAAGAAAAACCAACAAATGGTTTTGTTGTCGGCTAGAACTGCACATAATTGAGTGGATGGGACCCATGGAAGAAATGCGCAAAGAATGAAAGTATAGAAGGGAATTCTCAAGCCATGGAATCCAAAGAAGGTAGAGATTGAAAGATGGTTGAAAAAAAAGGAACTTGAGTTATCACAGAAGGACAACAAAAATCCTAAGTTGACACCGCGCAAATATCTCGACAAATATGTGTTTAGCGACTTGCATGAGGTATTTTTTTGTGATTTCCCGCATTTCTTGTAGGAGTAGTTATTGAGGTTAAAGTAAAAACACCCTACAAATCGAATCAGATAGCTGTAGTGGAATCCTGTGGAGATCGCGTAGTTACAACAAGTTAATAACAAATTTATGTGCACAATATATTTATGGTTAGACAATATTGTTGCAGGGCTTATCACTGAATTTGTAGTAGATACCGTGAAGTCTTACACTGCAATAGAGCAAGATTTTATAAAAATACCTAGAGGTAGGTACATTAGTTCATTGTATACTTCAATCAAGATTTTATTATATGACAATGGTGTGATTACCATAGACTCATACAACTAAACTTCCCTGCACACATGGGGGAGGGTGGAAAGCACTGACAGGATGTTGAGAGATGAAAGAGGAGATGGATAAAGGAAATAAGAAGGAGGCCATGGAACCAATCATGATGGAAGAATACCATATAGAGAATATAATGGAAAAATATAGAAAGGCGCGCAGTGGAGAACACTACCAATATAAAATGAATAAAAAAAAGAGAGGCATAACCGATAGAGAGGGATTGGTAAGTGATGAAGAAGAGGTAGAGGATCTTCGAGCTATGCAGCATATTGAGGAAATCCCACGTGTAATGTATTTAAGGAAAACAGGAGGTCTAGGGTCAAGAACAGAAGTCAAAACGCCAATCCAGATCAACGTCAGTGTGGAACCTACAACCCCATGTGTGACTATTACACCATAAAGAACACCAACATTCAGAAAATTAAATTTTAGTGGAAGAAAATAAATAGGATAGGGATCCAATCAAGGAGCATCAATTGGGGGAGCCATTTTAGGAAGTAACAATCAATTGTCTACACCATGTGGAGGTAGTAGTTCAAGACAGTTCAAAATGGTAGGACATGATCCCACAATCATATTACCAGAATATTTGGGAAAGGCATCAGAGGACCTTGAAAATCACTTATTCATTTGTGAGAAGATCTAGGAAGAAAAACAAATCACAGATGAGGATACAAAACTCATGAAGTTAGATATCACACTAAGAGACTGCGCACTGGACTGGTACATGAGCCTAGATGTAAATAGTCCACCGGGAGTAACAAATACTATTACAGATGTGAAAAAACTACTTATAAGCGAATTTGAGAAGCCCAATTCAGAAGACTAATACATGAATGAAATGATTGAAATCAGGAAAAAACCAAATGAGTCTATTTGGGAGATTTATCAGAGGTTCAAACATTTGAAAGGTAAGTTTAAATATGCAATTACTGACATGCAACATAGGAACTTATTTTTGAAATCATTGTTACCACACTTGAGATACCCATTAAGACAGTAGAAGCTCCAAACTTAGCTTGAGACTCTGCAGACAACCTTACAACTGGAAGAGAACCAATATCAAAATATAGATCCAACAATAGAGGAGTTGAAGGAGGATCTGAAGAATCTAACATTTCAACAAAACTAGAATAAGGGCAAAGAGAAAACATAAGTTGTTTTGTGTACCCTATGTAGGAAAAAAGAACACCATAAGAACGAATGTCCATCTTTCATGCAGTATATGGAAAGAGGTGTACCAAACCCCTTTCCAATAGGAAGACCATGGTGAGATATTTGTAAAATGCATGGGCATGATCCATATCATTTTCCAATGATGCAAAAGTATAAGATAGTACCCAAAAGTTCATATTGCATTTTTTGCAAATTAGTGGGTCATGAGGGTAATGATTGTAGGACGATGGAGTTGATGAGAGAAAGAACTTCATATACTTATAGGGTGCAAGAAGAATTGATGACAAGATAAGCTACACCTCAGTTCAGCTAAGTACCACCACCATACAATAATCAGTACCATCAGTACAACAATGTGCAACCACAATACAATAATGCACAACCACAGTATAACCCCGTGCAGTGTAACCATGTACCTCAGTATAATGCACCATGAGGAGATTGAGGTGTATATATAGGTGGAGGACGAAGTAGAGGAGTATTTGGATGAGGCCGAGGACCAGTAGTGTGCTGCAACTTCCAACAACTAGGACATTAGCAAGGGATTTTCCACTTCCACCATCGACATGTATGTATTGTCGCACAGTAGACCATGACACAAAAGAATGGCCAACACTCTTAGGAAAGATCCAAGAAAAAAGGAACCATAATAACCAGAATGTCTAGTGGATCTCTGCAGAAGCCAGGGATGATGAGAGAAACATCAATATAGTCACTTGAGGAGGAGAAAATATAGGAACCAATGCAGAAAAACAAGATCCAGTGCAACACCAATGGGTTAAGAAGAATACTTAGCCACATACGCAGTTTGATGCATGGAAAGAAAAGGAAAAATTTAAGGAGGCCAGGCATGAGTTTCTCAAGAAAAATGTTACATCTACATTAGTAGCGCAACAAACTCAAAACTCACCAATGTATGAGATTTCATCCTTAACGGACCATACTAGTAAAGGACAACCTTTAGAGCAAGTAAGTTCCGTAAATATTTTTTTTCAATCTTGTGTTAAGTTATTGAATGATACATCATCTGTTAAGGTCTTACAAAATCTGCTACAAGAAGGACAAGTAGAGAATTCAGACTAAATGCTAATATTGGGGATTTCAACATGGGAGATATTATATTGGACTTAGGATTTGAAGTAAATTCCTTACCTAAGAAGACATGGCAGTGTATGGGAGAACCCACACTAGGCTATTCACCTGTTTAGTTGAAATTATCAAATCAACACAAAGTGTTACCAATTGGAAGGCTTAAAGGTGTGACAGTAGATTTGGATGGAGTGCGCACTATTGAATATTTTGAAGTAATAGAGATAGTATTGTTGATTAAGGTTGGTTGTCATTGATGTCAACCCTTGAATAAAGCCCCGTAGCACAAAGGTTTGGGTAATGGACCCAATATTGTTTGATGTAAATATGACTCATTATTGTTTTGTCATGGTTGATAAGAAGTAAA